>SJYW01057436.1:9411-33469 GCA_006410735.1 Raphicerus campestris | reverse complement strand
CCCCTGTATCTTCAGGAGAGGCCATTCTCAGTGCGAGTTGCCAGGCGCCTCTGGGGATTCCTTCCCAGTCATCACCGGTCCTCAATCCTCATCTGGTGCTGAGGTCAGAGCCGGAGATTTCCTTGCTCATGCTTTCATAGGTCTTGAGGTTACTCTGGAGCCCTCATAGGGGAGTCAGGCCTCTTCTCGTCTGGAGACTTGAACAGCCTCGTTCTTCCATAACTGCAGCGGCAGTGTCAGGCTCCCCATAATGCGGATACAGGGATCTGTGGCTTGCCATCGAGGTACTCCAGGGATGTCTCACATGCCGGTGTGTTTAGAGTCGAGGCTCGGGATGACAGTCGAGTCCGTGCAGGGAAGTCATATTCATCTGGAGTCGATGAGGCATTTGGGGAACTTGGGGAGTGGTGGTCAGACACCTGAGGCTCCTCCCAACTGTCCTGATGCGAGGCCACCTCTTGGGATGCGAGGGGTGTGCCGTAAAACCTTTCCTGATAGAGCAGGGAAAGGGCCCTTCATCTGGAGCTCAGCATAGGAAAACTAGGCTCCTCTTGAGTCGGGGAGGGCCCCTCGGGGTTCCTCTCGAGTGGGGACGGTTGGGGTGGGGAACTTCCTAGGTCACAACAAGGGAATGAAGGAACATTTTNCATAGGAAAACTAGGCTCCTCTTGAGTCGGGGAGGGCCCCTCGGGGTTCCTCTCGAGTGGGGACGGTTGGGGTGGGGAACTTCCTAGGTCACAACAAGGGAATGAAGGAACATTTTGAGGTCCAAGAGGGAAGGTGTGATTTCTCCCTATATGCTGCAGTGAACAAGGGACTCACCCACACTGCAGGGGGGAAGCGTCTAGTTTTTCTCGAGTTGCGGTAGGGTCCTCTTGAGATAGGACGGGGACCCCAGCGACCCGCCCCTGTGGCCGCACGAGAGGCTAGTCACCATGCCAGTTTCGAGGCACCTGTGGGGATTCCTCTCGAGACGTTGCCGGGTCCTCAGTCCTCGTCTGGTGCTGAGGCCGGAGCCTGTGCTTGCCTCGCCCATGCTGACATAGGAACTGGGGTTCACCTGGAGCCCCCATAGGGGAGTCGGACCACATCTCGCCAGGGGACATGCACAGCTGCTCTCCTGCCCAACTGCAGCAACAGTGTCCGGGTCCCTTTCCAGTGCATACAGGGATCAGTGGCTTGACCTCGAGGTACCCCAGGGCTATCACTCATACCAGTGTGCTGGAGTCGAGCCTCGGGGTGACAGTCGAGGCAGTGCAGGACAGTCAGATTCATCAGGAGTGGACTAAGCATGTGGGGGTCTTGCGGAAATGTGACTGACGTCTGAGGCTTCTCTGAACTCGCCTGGTGTGAGTGCCTCTTCTTGGAATGTGAGAGGGGAGCCAGGAACCTTTTCCCGATGGATCAAGGAAAGGGCCCCTCATCTGCGGCTGAGAATCGGAAAATGGAGCTCCTTTTGTGTCATAGCGGGACCCTCGGCAGTCCTCTCGAGTGGGGACGTGTGGGGCGGGGAACTTCTTGGGTCACAGCAAGTGTGTGAAAGAGCATTTCGAGGTCCAAGAGGGAATGGGTGATTGCCCCGGGGATGCCGCAGTGGACAATGACCTCACTCTGCCAGCACAGGTGAAGCATCTGGTTTTTCTCGAGTTGCCGTGGGGTACCCTCGAGTTATGATGGGGATCACAGAGTTCTGCCCCTGTGGCCCCAGGATAAGCCAGTCTCTGTGCGAGGCACGAGGCACATCTGGGGATTCCTCCCCAGTGGCGCGAAGCCCTCAGTCTCCTTCTCGTGCTGAGGCTGCAGCCTGAGATTGCCTCAAGCGTGCTGACATCTGTATTGGGCTTCCCCTGAAGTCCGCAGATGGGAGTCAGGCCTCGTCTCCACTGGAGACGTGCACGGCCGCTTTCCTTCACAGCTGCAGTAACAGTGTCTGGGTCCCAGTCGAGCTGATACCAGGTTCTATCGCTTGTGTTTGAGGTACACTAGGGCTGTGACACGTGCCAGTGTTCCGGAGTCAAGCCTTGGAGTTACAGTCGAAGCAGTGTAGGGCAATCAGGTTCATCTGAATTGGACGAGGCATTTGGGAGTCTTGGGGAATTGTTGCCCAACTGAGAGACTTCTCCCGACTTTCCAGGTGCGAGCACCTCCTCTTGGGATGCGAGGGGAACACTGCGAAACCTTTCCTGACGGAGCAGGGAAAGGGCCCCTCATGTGGAGCTCAGCAGGGGAGAACGGGGCTCCTCTTGAGTCTTGGCAGGCCCCTTGGGGTACCTCTCGAGTGGGGACGGATGGGGCGGGGAACTTCTTGGGTCACAGCAAGGGTGTGAAGGAGCCTTTCTAGGTCCACAAGAGATGGGGTGAATTCCCCTGAGATACCGTTGCAGACAAGGGCCACACCACGAATGCAGGGAAGAAGCTTCCGGTTTTTCTCCAGTTGCAGTGGGATCTTCGCGAGTTACGACGGGGATCCCAGGGACCCGCCCCTGTATCCTCAGGAGAGGCCATTCTCAGTGCGTGTTGCGAGGTGCCTCTGGGGATTCCTCCCCAGTCAACGCCACATCCTCAGTCCTCATCTGGTGCTGATGTTGGAGCCTGAAATTTCCTCGCTCATGCTTTCATAGGTCTTGAGGTTACACTGGAGCCCCCACAGGGGAGTCAGGCCTCTTCTCGCCTGGAGACTTGCACGGCCTCTTTCTTCCCCACCTTAAGCGGCAGTTTCCGGCTCCCCGTAAAGTGGACACAGGGATCTGTGGCTTGTCATCGAGGTACTCCAGGACTGTCTGACGTGCCAGTGTGTTGGGAGTCGAGGCTCGGGGTGCAGGGCATTCATGTTCATCTGGAGTGGACAAGGCATTTGGGGATCTTGGGATGTGGTGGTCGGACACCAGAGGCTCCTCCCGACTCTCCTGATGCGAGGCCACCTCTTGTGATGCGAGGGGAGTGCTGGAAAATCTTTCCTGATTGAGCAGGGAAAGGGCCCCTCATCTGGAGCTCTGCAGGGGAAAACAGGGCACCTCTTGAGTTGAGGCAGGCCCCTCGGGGTTCCTCTCGAGTGGGGACGGTTTGGGAGGGAGACTTCATAGGTCACAACAAGGGTATGAAGGAGACTTTCGAGGTCTAAGAGGGAAGGGGTGATTTCCCCTGAGATGCTGCTGCAGACAGGGCACTCATCCTCCCTGCATGGGAGAAGCTTCTTGTTTTTCTCGAGTTGTGGCGGGGTCCACTGGAGTTACGACGGGGAGCCCAGGGACCCGCCCCTGTATCCTCTGGAGAGGCCAGTCACCATGCAAGTTGCGAGGCACCTGTGGGTATTCTTCCCGAGATGTCGCCGGGTCCTCAGTCCTCATCTGGTGCTGTGGCCAGAGCCTGTGCTTCCCTCGCCCATGCTGAAATAGGTCTTGGGGTTTCCCTGGAGCCGCTATAGGGGAGTCAGGCCTCATCTCGCCTGGGGTTATGCACAGCTGCTTTCCTCCCCAGCTGCAGCAACAGTGTCTGGGTCCCTGTCGAGTGGATACCGGGATCAGTGGCTTGACCTCTAGGTACCCCAGGGATATCACATGGGCCAGTGTGCTGAAGTCGAGCCTCGAGGTGACAGTCGAGGCAGTGCAGGACAGTCAGATTCATCTGGAGTGGACTAGGCATTTGGGGCTCTTTCAGAAAAGTGATCCGATTCCTGAGGCTTCTCTGGACTCGCCTGGTGTGAGTGCCTTCTCTTGGAATGCGAGAGGCGAGCCGGAACCCTTTCCCGATGGAGCAGGGAAAGGGTCCTTCATCTGAAGCTGAGCATGTGAAAACGGAGCTCCCCTTGAGTCACGGCGGGACCCTTGGAGTTCCTCTCGAGTAGGGACGGTTGGGGTGGGTAACTTCCTAGGTCACAACAACAATATGAAGGAGCCTTTCGAGGTCCAAGAGAGGAGGGGTTTATTCCCCTGAAACGCTGCAGCAGACAAGGGACTCACCCACCCTGCAGGGGAGTAGCTTCTTTTTTTTCTCGAGTTGCAGCAGGGTCCTCTGCAGTTACGGTGGGGACCACGGGGATCTGCCTCTGGGGCCCCAGAATAGGCCAGACTCCCTGTGAGGGGCGAGGCACATCTGGGGATTCCTCCCCAGTGGCGCCAAGTCCCCAGTCCCCTTCTGGTGCTGAGGCTGCATCCTGAGATTGCCTCATGCGTGCTGACATTTGTATTGGGTTTCCCCTCGAGCCCGCAGAGGGGAGTCAGGCCTCGTCTCAATGGGAGACATGCACGGCCATTTTCCTTCCCAACTGCAGTAACAGTGTCTGGGTCCCTGTCGAGCTTATACAGGGATATATGGCTTGCCCTTGAGGTACACTAGGGCTGTCACACGTGCCAGTGTGCCAGAGTCGAGCCTTGGCATTACAGTCGAGGCAGTGCAGGGCAGTCAGTTTCATCTGTAGCGGGCGAGGCATTTGGGGGTCTTGGGGAATGTTGGTCCAACATGTGAGACTCCTCTCGACTTTCCAGTTGTGAGCACCTCCTCCTGGGGTGCGAGGGGAACATCGCAAAACCTTTCCCGACGGAGCAGGGAAAGGGCCCCTCATCTGGAGTTCAGCAGGGGAAAATGGGGCTCATCTTGAGTCGCAGTGGACCCTCGAGGTTCCTCTCGAGTGGGGACAGTTGGGGCGGGGAACTTCCTGGGTCACAACAAGGGTATGAAGGAGCCTTCAAAGTCCAGACGGAAGCGGTGATTTTCCCCAACATGCTGCAGTGGACAAGGAACTCACACTCCCTGCAAGGGAGAAGCTTCTGGTTTTCCTTGAGTTGCGGCGGGGTCCACTCCAGTTACAACAGGTATGCAAGGGACCTACCCGGGGGCTTCAGGAGAGGCCAGTCTCCATTCGAGTTGGAAGGCACCTGTGGGGATACCTCCTGAGACTTCGCCGCGTCCTCAGTCCTTGTCTTGTGTTGACACCAGAGCCTGTGCTTGCCTCACCCATGCTGACACAGGTCTTGGGGTTCCCCTGGAGCCCCCATAGGGGAGTCAGGCCTGGTCTCGCCTGGGGACATGCACAGCCGCTCTCCTTCCCAACTGCAGTAACAGTGTCTGGGTCCCTCTCTAGCGGATACCAGGATCTATGTCATGCGCTCCAGGTACCCTAGGGTTGTCACACCTGCCAGTGTGCCAGAGTCGAGCCTCGGGGTTATAGTCGAGGAAAGACAGGGCAGTCAGGTTGATCTGAAGTGGACGAGGCACTTGGGGATCTTGGGGAAATGTGACCCGACGCCTGAGGCTTCTCTGGATTCGCCTGGTGAGAGTGCCTCTTCTTGAGATGTGAGGGGGGAGCCGGGAAACTTTTCCTAATGGAGCAGGGAAAGGCCCCTCATCTGGAGCTGAGAATGGGAAAATGGAGCTCCTCTTGAGTCACGGAGGGACAATCGGCCGTCCTCTCGTGTGGGGACGTGTGGGGCGGGGAACTTCTTGGGTCACAGCAAGTGTGTGAAAGAGCATTTCCATGTTCAAGAGGGAACGGGTGATTTCCCCTGGGACACCGCAGCGGACAATGACCTCACTCCGCCTGCAAGGGTGAAGCTTCTGGTTTTTCTCAAGTTGCCGTGGGGTACCCTCGAGTTACGATGGGGACCACAGGGTTATGCCCCTGTGGCCCCAGGATAGGCCAGTCTCTGTGAGAGGTATGAGGCACATATGGGGATTCCTCCCCAGTGGAGCGAAGTCCTCAGTCCATTCTGGTGGTGAGGCTGCAGCCTGAGATTGCCTCGCCCGTGCTGACATTTGTATTGGGCTTCCCCAGGAGCCTGCAGTGAGGAGTCAGGTCTCGTCTCGCCTGGGTAGGTGCACAGCCGCTTTCCTTTCCAACTGCAGTAACAGTGGCTGGGTCCTTGTCGAGCAGATACTGTGATCTATGTCATGCGCTCCAGGTACCCTAGGGCTGTCACACACGCCAGTGTGCCGGAGTCGAGCCTCGGGGTTCCAGTTGAGGCAGTGCAGAGCAGTCAGGTTCATCTGAAGTGGATGAGGCATTTGGGGGTCTTGGGGAATGGGGGCCCAACATGTGAGACTCCTCCCGACTTTCCAGGTGTGAGCACTTCCTCTTGGGTTGTGAGGGGAACTCCACGAAACCTTTCCTAATGGAGCAGTTAAAAGGCCCCTAATGTGGAACTCAGCAGGGAAAAATGGGGCTCCTCTTAAGTCTTGACGGGATACTTGGGGTTCCTCTCGAGTGGGGATGGGTGGGGTGTGGAACTTCTTGGGTCACAGCAAGGGTGTGAAGGAGCCTTTCAAGGTCCAAAATGACGGGGTGAATTCACCTGAAATGCCATTGGGGAGAAGGGCCA
The DNA here is from genome assembly GCA_006410735.1 of Raphicerus campestris. NCBI lineage: Eukaryota > Metazoa > Chordata > Mammalia > Artiodactyla > Bovidae > Raphicerus > Raphicerus campestris. The sequence goes on along the minus strand of SJYW01057436.1, from coordinate 27,155 downwards.
CACTACGCCTGCAGGGGAGAAGCTTCTGGTTTTTCTCGAGTTTCCGCGAGGTCCTATGGAGTTATGATGGGGACCCCAGGGATCCACCCCTGTATCCTCAAGAGAGGCCATTCTCACTGCGAGTTGCCAGTCGCCTCTGGGGATTCCTCCCCAGTCATCGCCGATCCTCATTCCTCTTCTGGTGCTGAGGTTGAAGCCTAAGATTTCCTTGCTCATGCTTTCATAGGTCTTGAGGTTAATATGAAGCCCCCACAGGGGAGTCAGGCCTCCTCTCGCCTGGATATTTGCAGGCCCTCTTTATTCCCCAACTGCAGCGGTAGTATCCGGCTCCCCGTAAAGCGGACACGGGGATCTGTGGCTTGCATTTTAGATACTCCAGGGCTGTCTCACATGCCAGTGTGTTGGGAGTCGAGCCTTGGGGTGACAGTCGACACAGTGCAGGGCAGTCATGTTCATCTGGAGTGGACGAGGCATTTGGGAATCTTGGTAAGTTGTGGTCAGACCCCTGAGGCTCCTCCCAACTCTCCTAATGCAAGGCCACCTCTTGGGATGCAAGGGGAGCGCCGAGAAACCTTTCCCGATGGAGCAGGGAAAGTGCCCCTCATCTGGATCTGAGAATGGGAAAATGGAGCTCCCCTTGATTCACTGTGGGACCCTCGGCGGTCCTCTCGAGTGAGGACGTGTGGGGCCTGGAACTTCTTGGGTTACAGCAAGTGTGTTGAAGAGCATTTCGAGGTCCAAGAGGGAACGGGTGATTTTCCCTGGGACGCGGAAGCGGACAATGACCTCACTCCACCTGCAAGGGAGAAGCTTCTGGTTTTTCTCGAGTTGCCGTGGGGTACCCTCGAGTTACGATGGGGACCACAGGGTTCTGCCCCTGTGGCACCAGGTTAGGACAGTCTCTGTGCGAGGCACGAGGCACATCTGGGTTTTCCTCCCTAGTAGCGCAAAGTCCTCAGTCCCCTTCTGGTGCTGAGGCTGCAGCCTGAGATTTCCTCGCCCATTGTGACATTTGTATTGGGCTTCACCTGTTGCCCGCAGAGTGGAGTCAGGCCTCATCTTGACTGGAGCCGTGCATGGCTGCTTTCCTTCCCAGCTGCAGTAACAGTGTCTGGCTCCCAGTCGAGCGGATACAGGAGTCTATCACTTGTGTTCCATGTACACTAGGGCTGTGACACGTGCCAGTGTGCTGGAGTCGAGCCTCGGGGTTACAGTGGAGGCAGTGCAGATCAGTCAGCTTCATCTGAAATGGACGAGGCATTTGGGAGTCTTGGGGAATGGTGGCCCAATCTGTGAGACTCCTCCCGACATTACAGTTGCAAGCACCTCCTCTTGGGATGCCAGGGGAACAACGCGAAACCTTTTCCGATGGAGCAGGGAAAGGGCCCCTCATCTGGACCTCAGTAGTGGAAAATGGGACTCCTCTTGAGTCTTGGCACGCCCCTTGGGGTTCCTCTCGAGTGGGGACGGTTGTTGCAGGGAAGTTCTTGTGTCACAGCAAGGGTGTGAAGGATCCTTTCGAGGTCCATGAGGGACAGGGTAAATTCACCTGAGATACCGTTGCGGACAAGGGCCTCAAGACACCTGCAGGGGAGAAGCTTCTGGTTTTTGTTGAGTTGCAGCGGGGTCCTCTCGAGTTATGACAGAGACCCCAAGGACACGCCTCTGTATCCTCAGGAGAGGCAGTTCTCAGTGCGAGTTGCGAGGCGCCTCTGGGGATTCCGCCCCAGTCAACGCCGGGTCCTCAGTCCTCGTCTGGTGCTGAGGTCGAAGCATGAGATTTCCTCACTCATGCTTTCGTAGGTCTTGAGGTTACTCTGAAGCCCCCACAGGGGAGTCAGGCCTCTTCTCGCCTGGAGACTTGCATGGCCTCTTTCTTCCCCAACTGAAGCGGCAGTGTCTGGATCCCCATAAAGTGGATACAGGGATCTGTGGCTTGTCATCAAGGTACTCCAGGGATGTCTCATGTGCCAGTGTGTTGGGAGTCGAGGCTCGGGATGACAGTCGAGTCAGTGCAGGGCAGTCATGTTCATTTGGAATGGATGAGGCATTTGGGGAACTTGGGGAGTGTTGGTCAGACACCTGAGGCTCCTCCCGACTCTCCTGATGCCAGGCCATCTCTTGGGATGCAAGGGGAGTGCCTGAAAACGTTTCCGGATGGAGCAGGGAAAGGGTCCTTCATCTGGAGCTCAGCAGGGGAAAACAGGGCTCCTCTTGAGTTGCGGCAGGACCCTCGGGGTTCCTCTCGACTGGGGACAGCTGGGGCGGGTAACTTCCTATGTCACAACAAGGGTATGAATGAGCCTTTCGAGGTCCAAGAGGGAAGGGGTGATTTCCCCCAGATGCTGCAGCGGACAAGGGACTCACCCTCCCTGCAGGGGAGAAGTTTTTGATTTTTCTCGAGTTGTGGCGGGGTCCTCTCCAGTTATGACGGGGACTCCAGGGACCCGCCCCTGTGTCCTCAGGAGAGGCCAGTCTCCATGCGAGTTGTGAGGCACCTGTGGGATTTCCTCACGATACGTCGTCGGGTCTTCAGTCCTTGTCTGGTGCTGAGGCCGGAGCCTGTGCTTGCATCGCCCATGCTGACATAGGTGTTGGGGTTCCCCTGGAGCCCCCATGGGGGAGTCAGCCTCGACTCGGCTGGGGACATGCACAGCCGCTTTCCTTGCCAACTGCAGTAACAGTGTCCGGGTCCCTGTCGAGCGGATACAGGGAACAGTGGCTTGCACTCGAGGTAATCTAGGGCTATCACACGTGCCAGTGTGTCAGGGTCGAGCCTCGGGGTGACAGTCGAGGCAGTGCTGGGCAGTCATGTTGATCTGGAGTGGACAAGGCATTTGGGGATCTTGGGGAATTGTGGCCCAATCTGTGAGACTCCTCCCGACACTCCAGGTGTGATCACGTCCTCTTGACATGTGAGGGGAACACGTTGAAACCTTTCCGGATAGACCAGGGAAAGCGGCCCCATCTGGAGCTCAACAGGGGAAAACCAGGGTCCTCTTGGATCTTGGCAGGACTCTCAGGGTTCCTCTAGAGTGGAGACCGTGGGGCAGGTAACTTCTTGGGTCACAGTAGTGGTGTGAAGGGACCTTTCCAGGTCAAAGGGGGAAGGGGTGAATTCCCCAGAGATGCCGCATCGAACAAGGGCCTCTATCCGCCTGCAGGGAAGTGTCTGGTTTTTTTCGAGTTGCGGAGAGGTCCCCTCAAGTTACGACGAGGCCCCTGGGAACCACCCCTGTGGCCCCAGGAGAGGCCAGTCTCCATGCGAGGGGTGAGGCACATCTGGGGAATCTTCTGAGTTGCGCCAAGCCCTCAGTCCCCTTCTGGGGCTGAGGACAGAGCCTGTACTTTCCTAAACCGTGCCTAGGTAGATCTTGGTGTTACCCTGGGGCCCGCTCAGGGGAGCCAGGCCTCATCTCGCCCATAGACGTGCAGGGCTGCTTTACTCCAGGGTGCAGCAGCTGTGTCTGGCTCTTCATGGAACGGACGAAGGGAACTGTGGTTTGCCCTCGAGGTACCCCAGGGCTATCACACATATCAGTGTGTCGGCAGTCGAGCCTCGGGGAGGCAGTCGAGGTGTGCAAGGAGGTAGGTTCATCTGGAGTGGATGAGGCATTTGGGGTTCTTGGGGAAAGGTGACCAGACAACTGAGGCTCCTCTCGACTCGCCAGGTGTCAGGGCCTCCTCTTGGGATGCGAGGGGAGAGCCGGGAACCCTTTTCAACAGAACAGGGAAAGGGCCCCTCATCTGGAGCTGAGCAGGGGAAAATGGAGCTCCTCTTGATTCCCAATGAGACCCTCGGCAGTCCTCTCGAGTGGGGACGGGTGGGTCGGGGAACTTCTTGGCTCACATCAAGGGTGTGATGGAGCAATTCGAGGTCCAAGAGGGAAAGGGTGATTTCCCCCAGGACGCCGCAGTGGACAAGGGCCTCACTCCACCTGCAAGGGAGAAGCTTCTGGTGTTTCTCAAGTTGCAGTGGGGTCCTCTAGAGTAGGATGGGGACCCCAGGGACCTGCCCATGTGGCATCAGGAGAGGCCAGTCTCCGTGCGAGTTGCCACTGGGTATTCCTCCCCAGTCGTCGCTGGGTCTCCAGGCCTCTTCTGGAACTGAGGCCGGAGCCTGAGCTTGCCTCACCCATGCTGACACAAGTCTTGGGGTTCCCCTGGAGCTCCCACCAGGGAGTCAGACCTCGTCTCGCCTGGAGAGGTACTGGGCCGCTTTCCTCCCCATCTGCAGCAGAAGTGTCCAGCACCCCTTTGAGCTGACACAGGGATTTGTGGCTTGCACTTGAGGTACCCCAGGGCTGTCACACGTGCCAGTGTGTCGGGAGTCGAGTCTCGGGGTCACAGTCGAGGAAATGCAGGGAAGTGAGTTTCATTAGGAATGGGTGAGGCATTTGGGGGTCTTGGGAATGATGGACCAACTGCTGAGGCTCATCCTGTCTCTCCTAATTCGAGCGCCTCTTCTTAGGATGATAGTGGAGAGCCGTGAACACTTTCCCGATAGAGCAGGGAAAGGGCCCGTTATCTGGAGCTCAGCAGGGGAAAATGGGGCTCCTCTTGAGTCTTGGCAGGACACTCGGGGTTCCTATCAAGTGGAGACGGGTGGGAAGGGGAATTTCTTTGATCACACAAGGGTGTGAAAGAGCTTTTCAAGGTCTAGGAGGGAAGGGGTGATTTCCCCGAGTTGCCACCGGGGACAAAGGCCTCACTCCACCTGCAGGGGAGAAGTTTCTGGTTTTTCTCGAGTGCTGGTGGGGTCCTCTCGAGTTATTACTGGACCTCAGAAATCCGCCCTTGTGGCCACAGGATAGGACAGTCTCCGAGGGATTTGTGAGGGGCCTCTGGGGATTCATCCCCAGTCATCGCCTGGTCCTCAGTACTCATCTGGTGCTGAAGCTGGAGCCTGAGATTTCCTCGTTCATGCTTTCATAGGTCTTGAGTTTACTCTGGAGTCATCACAGGGAAGTCAGGCCTCTTCTCACCTGGAGACTTGCACGGCCTCTTTCTTCCCCAACTGCAGCGGCAGTGTCCAGCTCCCCATAAAGCAGCACAGGGATCTGTGGCTTGACATGGAGGTTCTCCAGGGCTGTCTCACGTGCCAGTGTGTTGGGAGTCGAGACTCGGGGTGAAAGTTGAAACAATCCAGGGCAGTCACATTCATCTGAAGGAGACGAGGTATTTGGGGATCTTGGGGAGTGGTGGTCGGACACCTGAGGATCCTCCGGACTCTCGTGATGCGAGGCCACCTCCTGGTATGTGAGGGGAGCGCCAGAAAACCTTTCCCATTGGAGCAGGGAAAAGGCCCCTCATCTGGAGCTCAGCAGGTGAAAACGGGTCTCCTCTTGAGTAACGGTGGGACCCTCGAGGTTCATCTCGTGTAGTGACGGTTGTGGCGGGCGGGGAACTTCCTAGGTCACAACGAGGGTAAGAAGGAGACTTCGAGGTCCAAGAGGGAAGGGGTGATTTCCCCCGAGACGCTGCAGCGGACCAGAGACTCACCGTACCTGCAGGGGAGAAGCTTCTGGTTTTTCTCAAGTTGCGGCGGGGTCCTCTGGAGTTACAACGGGGACCACAGGGACCCGCCACTGTGGCCTCAGGAGAGGCCAGTCACCATGTGACTTTCGAGCCACCTGTGGGGATTCCTCCCTAGATGTCGCCGGCTCCTCAGTCCTCCTCTGGTGCTGAGGCCGGAGCCTATGCTTGCCTGGCCTATGCTGACATAGGTATTGGGGTTCCCATGGAGCTCCAATAGCGGAGTCAGGCCTCGTCTCGCCTAGGGACGGGCACAGCCGCTTTCGTTCCCAAATGCAGCAACAGTGTCCGGGTCCCTGTTGAACAGATACAGGGATCAGTGGCTTGACCTCGAGGTACCACAGGGCTATCACAAGTGCCAGTGTGCCGGAGCCGAGCCTCGGGGTGACAGTCGAGACAGTGCAGGACAGTCAGATTCATCTGGAGTGGACTAGGCATTTGGGGGTCTTGTGGAAATGTTACCCAACACCTGAGGCTTCTCTGGACTTGCTTGGTGTGAGTGTCTCCTCTTGGGAAGCGAGGGGAGACCTGGAACCCTTTCCCAATGGAGCAGGGAAAGGGCCCCTCATCTGGAGCTGAGCATCAGAAAATGGAGCTCCTCTTGAGTGGCGGTGGGACCCTCAGAGGTCCTCTCCAGTGGGGACGTTTGGGATGGGGAACCTCTTGGGTCACAGCAAGGGTGTGAAAGAGTATTTTGAGGTCCAAGAGGGAACAGGTGATTTCCCCCAGGAAACCGCAGTGGACAAGGGCCTCACTCTGCCTGCAAGGGTGAAGTTTCTGGTGTTTCTCGAGTTTCTGCGGGGTCCTCTCGAGTTCTGAATGGGGCCACAGGGATCCGCCCCTATGGCCCCAGGAGAGGCCAGTGTCGGTGCGAGGGGCAAGGCACATCTGGGGATTCCTCCCCAGTGGCACCAAGGCCTCAGTTCCCTTCTGGTGCTGAGGCCTCAGCCTGAAATTTCCTCGCCCGTGCTGACATTTGTATTTGGTTGCCATGCAGCCTGCAGAGTGGTGTCAGGCCTCGTCTCGACAGGAGATGTGCACATCTTCTTTTCTTCCCTACTTCAGTAACAGTGTCCTGGTCCCTGTCAAGCGGTTACAGGGATCTATGGTTGTGCTCGAGGAACGGTAGGGCAGTCACACGAGCCAGCGTGCCAGAGTCAAGCCTCGGGGATAGAGCCGAGGCAGTGCAGAGAAGTCAGGTTCATCTGAAGTGGATGAGGCATTTAGGGATCTTGGGGAATGGTGGCCAACCAGTGAGACTCCTTCCAATTTTTCAGGTGCCATCACCTCCTCTTGGGATGCAAGGAGAACACTGCAAAATGTTACCCTATGGAGCAGGGAAAGGGCCCCTCATCAGGAGCTGAGCATGGGAAAATTGAGCTCCTCTTGAGTCACGGCAGGACGCTCGGCGGTCCTCTCGAGTGGGGATATATGGGGCGGGAAACTTCTTCAGTCACAGCAAGGGTGTGAAAGAGCATTTCGAGGTCCAAGAGGGAACGGGTGATTTCCCGCGGAACGCTGCAGTAGATAAGTGCCTGACTCTGCCTGCAAGAGTGAAGCTTCTGGTTTTTCTCGAGTTCCAGCAGGTTCCTCTCGAGTTATGACCGGGACCACACCTGTGGCTCCAGGATAGGCCAGTCTCAGTGGGAGGGGCGAGGCACATCTGGGGATTCCTCCCCAGTGGCGCCAAGTCCTCAGTCCCCTTCTGGTTCTGAGGCTACAACCTGAGATTGCCTCGCCCGTGCTGACATTTTTATTGGGCTTCCCTGGTGCCTGCAGAGAAGAGTCAGGCCTCTTCTCGACTGGAAACATGCACGGCCGCTTTCCTTCCCAACTGCAGGAAGAGTGTCCGGGTCCCTCTCAAGCGGATACAGGGATCTATGGCTTGCGCTCGAGGTACTCTAGGGATGTCACATGTGCCAGTGTGCTGGAGTCGAGCCTCGGGGATACAGTCGAGGCAGTGCAGGGCAGTCAAGTTCATCTGAAGTGGAGGAGGCATTTGGAGGTCATGGGGAATGGTGGCCCAACCTGTGAGACTCGTCTCGACTTTCCAGGTGCGAGCACCTCCTCTTGGGATGCGAGGGGAACAGCGCAAAACCTTTCCCGACAGAGCAGGGAACGGGCCCCTCATCTGGAGCTGAGCATGGGAAAATGGATTTCCTCTTGAGTCGTGGCAGGACCCTTGGCATTCCTCTCAAGTGGGGACTTGTGGGGTGGGGAACTTCTTGGGTCACAGCAAGGGTGTGAAGGAGCATTTCAAAGTCCAAGAGGGAATGGGTGAATTCCCCCGGGACGTCACAGTGGACAAGGGCCTCACTCGACCTACAGGGGAGAAGTTTCTGGTTTTTCCCGAGTGCCGGTGGGGTCCTATCAAGTTAGGACTGGACCTCAAAAACCCGCCCTTGTGGACACAGGAGAGTACAGTTTCTGAGCGATTTGTGAGGCACCTGTGGGGATTCATCCCCAGTCGTCACCGGGTCTTCAGTCCTGGTTTGGTGCTGAAGCTTGAGCCTGAGCTGCCTCGCCCATGCTGAAAAAGGTCTTGGATTTTCACTGGAGCCCCTACAGGGGAGTCAGGTCTCCTCTCACCTGGAGACGTGCACGGCTACTTTCTTCCCCAACTGCAGCGTCAGTGTCCGGCTCCCCGTCAAGCGGACACAGGGATCTGTGGCTTGCCATCAAGGTAAACCAGGGCTGTTTCATGTGCCACTGTGTCGGGAGTCGAGCCTCGGGGTAGCAGTCGAGACAGTGCAGGGCAGTCAGGTTCATTTGGAGTGGACGAGGCATTTGGGGATCTTGGGGAGTGGTGGTTGGATACCTGAGGCTCCTCCAGACTCTCCTGATGCGAGGCCAACTCTTGGGATGAGAAGGGAGCTCTGGAAAGCCTTTCCGGATGGAGCAGGGAAAGGGCCCCTCATCTGGAGCCCAGCAGGAGAAAACGGATCTCCTCTTGAGTCGCGGCAGGACCCTCGGGGTTCCTCTCAATTGGGGACGGATCTAGCAGGGAGATTCCTAGGTCATAACAAGAGTATGAAGGAGCCATTCATGGTCCAACAGGGAACGGGTGTTTTCCCCCGAGATGCTGCAGCGGACAAGGGACTCACCCCCCCTGCAGGGAAGAAGCTTCTGGTTTGTCTCGAGTTGCGGCGGGGTCCTCTCGAGTTATGACGGGGACCCCAGGGACCGGCCCCTGTGGCCTCAGGAAATGTCAGTCTCCTTGGGTGATGGGAGGAATCTGTGGGGATTCCTCCCGAAACTTCGCCGGGTCCTCAGTCCTCGTCTGGTGCTGAGGCCGGAGCCTGGGCTTGCCTCGCCCTTGCTCACATAGGTCTTGAGGTTCCCCTGGAGCCTCAATAGGGGAGTCAGGCCTCCTCTTGCCTGGGGACATGCACAGCCGCTTTCCTCTCCAACTGCAGCAAAAGTGTCCTGGTCCCTGTCGAGTGGATACAGGGATCAGTGGCTTGACCTCGAGGTACCCCAGGGCTATCACACGGGCCAGTGTGCCAGAGTCGAGCCTCGGGGTGACAGTCAAGACAGTGCAGGATAATGAGATTCATCTGGAGTGGACTAGGCATTTGGGGGTCTTGCGGAAATATGACCCGATGCCTGAAGCTTCTCTGGACTCGCCTGGTGTGAATGCCTACTCTTGGGGTTGGAGGGGAAAGCCGGGAACCCTTTCCTGATGGAGCAGGGAAAGGGCCTCTCATCTGGAGCTGAGCATGGGAAAATGGAGCTCCTATTGAGTCGTGGCGGGACACTCGGCGGTCTTCTCGAGTGGGAACATGTGGGTCGGGGAACTTCTTCGGTCACAGCAAGCGTGTGAAAGAGCATTTTGAGTTCCAAGAGGGAACGGCTGATTTCCTCGAGATGCCGCAGAGGACAAGGGCCTCACTCCGCCTGCAAGGGTGAAGCTTCTGGTTTTTCTTGAGTTGCGGCGGGGTCCTCTCAAGTTATGACGGGGACCACAGGGATTCGACCCTGTGGCCCCAGGATATGCCAGTCTCGGTGCGAGGGGCAAGGCACAGCTGGGGATTCCCCCACAGTGGCGCCAAGTCCTCAGTCCCATTCTGGTGCTGAGGATGCAGCCTGAGATGGCCTCGCCCGTGCTGACATTTTTATTTGGTTGCCATGCAGCCTGCATAGTGGTGTCAGGCCTCGTCTCAACAGGAGACGTGCACAGGCTATTTCCTTCCCTACTGCAGTAACAGTGTCTGGGTCCCTGTCGAGCGGATACAGGGATCTATGGCATGTACTCCCGTTGCCCTAGGGCTGTCACACGAGCCAGTGTGCAGGAGTCGAGCCTCGGGGATTGAGCCGAGGCAGTGCAGAGAAGTCAGGTTCATCTGAAGTGGATGAGGCATTTGGGGGTCTTGGGGAATGGTGGCCAACCTGTGAGACTCCTCCCGATTTTTCAGGTGCCATCACGTCCTCTTGGGATGCGAGGGGAACACCGCGAAATGTTTCCCTATGGAACAGGGACAGGTCCCCTCATCCAGAGCTCAGCGGGGGAAAACAGATCTCCTCTTGAGTCTTGGTGGGATCCTTGGGGTTCCTCTCGAGTGGAGACTGTTGGGGCGAGGAACTTCCTAGGTGACCACACGGGTTGAAGGAGACTTTCGAGGTCCAAGAGGGAAGGGGTGATTTCCCCTGAGATGCTGCAGCGGACAAGGGACTCACCCTTCCTGCAGGGGAGAAGCTTCCGGTTTTTCTCGAGTTGAGATGGGGTACTCTCGAGTTAAGACAGGGAACCCAGGGACCCGCTCCTGTGGCCTCTGGAGAGGCCCGTTTCCATGGGTGTTGCGAAGCACCTGTGGGGATTCCTCCCGAGACTTCACCGGGTCCTCAGTCCTCGTCTGGTGCTGAGGCCAGAACCTGTGCTTGCCTCGCCCTTGCTGACATAGGTCTTGGGGTTCCCCTGGAGTCCTCACAGGGGAGTCAGTTCTCGTCTCGACTGGAGACCTGCAAGGCCGCTTTCCTCGCCAACTGCTGTAACAGGGTCCGGTCCCTGTCGAGTGGATACAGGGATCTATGGCTTGCGCTCGAGGTACCCCAGGGCTGTCACAAGTGCCAGTGTGCCAGAGTCGATCCTCGGGGTAGCAGTCAAGGCAGTGCAGGGCAATCAGGTTCACCTGAAGTGGTCGAGGCATTTGGGGGTCTTGGNTTTTTCACTGGAGCCCCTACAGGGGAGTCAGGTCTCCTCTCACCTGGAGACGTGCACGGCTACTTTCTTCCCCAACTGCAGCGTCAGTGTCCGGCTCCCCGTCAAGCGGACACAGGGATCTGTGGCTTGCCATCAAGGTAAACCAGGGCTGTTTCATGTGCCACTGTGTCGGGAGTCGAGCCTCGGGGTAGCAGTCGAGACAGTGCAGGGCAGTCAGGTTCATTTGGAGTGGACGAGGCATTTGGGGATCTTGGGGAGTGGTGGTTGGATACCTGAGGCTCCTCCAGACTCTCCTGATGCGAGGCCAACTCTTGGGATGAGAAGGGAGCTCTGGAAAGCCTTTCCGGATGGAGCAGGGAAAGGGCCCCTCATCTGGAGCCCAGCAGGAGAAAACGGATCTCCTCTTGAGTCGCGGCAGGACCCTCGGGGTTCCTCTCAATTGGGGACGGATCTAGCAGGGAGATTCCTAGGTCATAACAAGAGTATGAAGGAGCCATTCATGGTCCAACAGGGAACGGGTGTTTTCCCCCGAGATGCTGCAGCGGACAAGGGACTCACCCCCCCTGCAGGGAAGAAGCTTCTGGTTTGTCTCGAGTTGCGGCGGGGTCCTCTCGAGTTATGACGGGGACCCCAGGGACCGGCCCCTGTGGCCTCAGGAAATGTCAGTCTCCTTGGGTGATGGGAGGAATCTGTGGGGATTCCTCCCGAAACTTCGCCGGGTCCTCAGTCCTCGTCTGGTGCTGAGGCCGGAGCCTGGGCTTGCCTCGCCCTTGCTCACATAGGTCTTGAGGTTCCCCTGGAGCCTCAATAGGGGAGTCAGGCCTCCTCTTGCCTGGGGACATGCACAGCCGCTTTCCTCTCCAACTGCAGCAAAAGTGTCCTGGTCCCTGTCGAGTGGATACAGGGATCAGTGGCTTGACCTCGAGGTACCCCAGGGCTATCACACGGGCCAGTGTGCCAGAGTCGAGCCTCGGGGTGACAGTCAAGACAGTGCAGGATAATGAGATTCATCTGGAGTGGACTAGGCATTTGGGGGTCTTGCGGAAATATGACCCGATGCCTGAAGCTTCTCTGGACTCGCCTGGTGTGAATGCCTACTCTTGGGGTTGGAGGGGAAAGCCGGGAACCCTTTCCTGATGGAGCAGGGAAAGGGCCTCTCATCTGGAGCTGAGCATGGGAAAATGGAGCTCCTATTGAGTCGTGGCGGGACACTCGGCGGTCTTCTCGAGTGGGAACATGTGGGTCGGGGAACTTCTTCGGTCACAGCAAGCGTGTGAAAGAGCATTTTGAGTTCCAAGAGGGAACGGCTGATTTCCTCGAGATGCCGCAGAGGACAAGGGCCTCACTCCGCCTGCAAGGGTGAAGCTTCTGGTTTTTCTTGAGTTGCGGCGGGGTCCTCTCAAGTTATGACGGGGACCACAGGGATTCGACCCTGTGGCCCCAGGATATGCCAGTCTCGGTGCGAGGGGCAAGGCACAGCTGGGGATTCCCCCACAGTGGCGCCAAGTCCTCAGTCCCATTCTGGTGCTGAGGATGCAGCCTGAGATGGCCTCGGCCGTGCTGACATTTTTATTTGGTTGCCATGCAGCCTGCATAGTGGTGTCAGGCCTCGTCTCAACAGGAGACGTGCACAGGCTATTTCCTTCCCTACTGCAGTAACAGTGTCTGGGTCCCTGTCGAGCGGATACAGGGATCTATGGCATGTACTCCCGTTGCCCTAGGGCTGTCACACGAGCCAGTGTGCAGGAGTCGAGCCTCGGGGATTGAGCCGAGGCAGTGCAGAGAAGTCAGGTTCATCTGAAGTGGATGAGGCATTTGGGGGTCTTGGGGAATGGTGGCCAACCTGTGAGACTCCTCCCGATTTTTCAGGTGCCATCACGTCCTCTTGGGATGCGAGGGGAACACCGCGAAATGTTTCCCTATGGAACAGGGACAGGTCCCCTCATCCAGAGCTCAGCGGGGGAAAACAGATCTCCTCTTGAGTCTTGGTGGGATCCTTGGGGTTCCTCTCGAGTGGAGACTGTTGGGGCGAGGAACTTCCTAGGTGACCACACGGGTTGAAGGAGACTTTCGAGGTCCAAGAGGGAAGGGGTGATTTCCCCTGAGATGCTGCAGCGGACAAGGGACTCACCCTTCCTGCAGGGGAGAAGCTTCCGGTTTTTCTCGAGTTGAGATGGGGTACTCTCGAGTTAAGACAGGGAACCCAGGGACCCGCTCCTGTGGCCTCTGGAGAGGCCCGTTTCCATGGGTGTTGCGAAGCACCTGTGGGGATTCCTCCCGAGACTTCACCGGGTCCTCAGTCCTCGTCTGGTGCTGAGGCCAGAACCTGTGCTTGCCTCGCCCTTGCTGACATAGGTCTTGGGGTTCCCCTGGAGTCCTCACAGGGGAGTCAGTTCTCGTCTCGACTGGAGACCTGCAAGGCCGCTTTCCTCGCCAACTGCTGTAACAGGGTCCGGTCCCTGTCGAGTGGATACAGGGGTCTATGGCTTGCGCTCGAGGTACCCCAGGGCTGTCACAAGTGCCAGTGTGCCAGAGTCGATCCTCGGGGTAGCAGTCAAGGCAGTGCAGGGCAATCAGGTTCACCTGAAGTGGTCGAGGCATTTGGGGGTCTTGGGGAATGGTGGCGCAACCTGTGAGACTCCTCCCGACTCTCCGGGTGCAAGCACCTCCTCTTGGGATGGGAGGGGTAAACCGTGAAACCTTTCCCGACAGAGCAGGGAAAGGGCCCCTCATCTGGAGCTCAACAGTTGAAAATGGGGCTCCTCTTGATTCTTGGCGGGACCCTTGGGGTTCCTCTCGAGTGGGACGTGTGGGCCTGGGAACTTCTTGGGTCTCAGCAAGGATGTGAATGAGCCTTTCCAGGTCCAAGAGAGACGAGCTGAATTTCCCCATGACGCCGCCACGGACAATGGCCTCACACCGCCTTCAGGGGAGAAGGTTCTGTTTTTTCTTGAGTTGCCCCAGGGTCATCTCGAGTTATAACCGGGACCCCACGGACTCGCCTCTGTGCCTTGTGGAGAGGCCAGTCTCTGTGTGCATTGCGAGGCTCCTCTGGGGATTCCTCCACAGTCGTTGCTGGGTTCTCAGTCCTCGTCTAGTGCTGTGGCCGGGGCCTGAGCTTTCCTCGCTGTGCTGACGTAGGTCTTGGGGTTCCCCTGGAGCCCCCTCAGGGGAGTCAGGCCTCGTCTCGCCCATAGACGTGGAGGGCCGCTTTTCTTCAGCGTGCAGTAGCCTTGTCCGGCTCTCCTTCGAGTGGACAAAGGGATCTGTGGCTTGCACTGGAGGTACCCCAGGACTATCACATGTGCTAGGGTGTCTGCAGTCGAGCCTCGGGGAGGAAGTCGAGGCAGTGCAGGGCATTCATGTTCATCTGGAGTGGACGAGGCATTTGGGGTTCTTGTGGAAAGGTGACCAGAGGCCTGAGGCTCCTGTGGACTCTCTTGGTGTGAGGCCTCCTCTTGGGATGCGAGTGGAGAGCAGGAACCCTTTCCTGATGGAGCAGGTAAAGGGCCCCTCATCTGGAACTGAGCAGGGGAAAATGTAGCTCCTCTTGAGTCGCGGCGGGACCCTCAGTGGTCCTCTCAAGTGGGGACGGCTGGGGCGGAAACTTCTTGGGTCACAGCAAGGGTGTGAAGGCGTCTTTTGAGGTCCAAGATGGAGGGGTGATTTCCCTCGTGATGGTGCAGCGGACAAGGCACTCACCCTCCCTTCAGGGGAGAAGCTTCTGGTTTTTCTCGAGTTGCGGCGGGGTCCTCACGGGTTATGACGGAGACCCCAGGGACCCGCTGCTGTGGCCTCAGGAGAACCCAGACTCCATGTGATTTGATAGGCACCTCTGGGGATTCCTCCCCAGATGTCGCCAGGTCCTCAGTCCTCGTCTGGTGCTGAGGACGGAGCCTGTGCTTGCCTCGCCCATGCTGACATAGGTCTTGGAGTACCCCTGGAGCCCCCATTGGGGAATCAGGCCTCGTCTCCCCTGGAGACGTGCACAGCTGCTTTCCTCACCAACTGCAGCAACAGAGTCCAGGTCCCAGTTGAGCGGATACAGGTACCTTGTCCTCGAGGTACCCCAGGGCTATCACAAGGGCCAGTGTGCCGGGGTCGAGCCTCGGGGTGACTGTCGAGGCAGTACAGGGCAGTCAGGTTCATCTGGAGTAGACGAGGCATTTGGGGTTCTTGGGGAAAGGTGACCAGACACCTGAGGCTCCTCTGGACTCACCTGGTGTGAGGGCCTCCTCGTGGGATGCGAAGGGAGAGCCGGGAACCCTTTCCCAATGGAGGAGAGTAAGGCCCGTCATCCGGAGCTGAGTATGTGAAAATGGAGCTCCTCTTGAGTCGCAGCGGGACCCTCGGCGGTCCTCTCGTGTTGGGACGTGTTTGGCGGGGAACTTCTTGGGTCACCGCAATGGTGTGAAGGCGCATTTCGAGGTCCAAGAGGGAACGGATGATTTTCCCAAGAACGCCACATTGGACAAGAGCCTCACTCGGCCTGCAAGGGAAAAGCTTCTGGTTTTTCTCCAGTTGCGGCGGGATCCTCTCGAGTTACGACTGGGACCCCAGGGACCCACCACTGTGGCCTCAGGAGAGGCCAGTCTCTGTACGAGTTTGCCACTGGGTATTCCTCCCCAGTCGTCATCGGGTCCCCAGGCCTCGTCTGGTGCTGAGGCCACAGTCTAAGCTTGCCGCGCCCATGCTAACCTAGGTCTTGGGGTTCCCCTGGAGCTCCCACATGAGAGTCAGGCCTCATGTCGCCTGGAGACGTACACGGCCGCTTTCCTCCCCATATGCAGCAGAAGTGTCCAGCACCCCTTCAAGCAGACACAGGGATACGCCGCTGCGGATAAGGGGCACACCACGCCTGAAGGGGAGAAGCTTCCAGTTTTTCTCGGGTTGCGGCGGGGTCCTCTAGAGTTACGACTGGGACCCCAGGGTCCCACTCCTGTAATCTCAGGAGAGGCCAGTCTCAGTGCGAGTTGCGAGGGGTCTCTGAGGATTCCTCCCCAGTTGTCTCCGGGTCCTCAGTCCTCGTCTGGTGCTGAGGTCGGAGCCTGAGATTTCCTCGCTCATGGTTCCATAGGCCTTGAGGTTACTCTGGAGCCCCCACAAGGGAGTTAGGCCTCGTCTCGCTTGGAGACTTGCAGGGCCTCTTTCTTCCCCAACTGCAGCAACAGTGTCAGGGTCCCTGTCGAGCATATACATGGATCTGTGGCTTGCCCTCGACGTACACCAGGGTTGTAACAAATGCAAGTGTGCCGGAGTCAAGCTCCTGGGTGACAGTCGATGCAGTGCAGGGCAGTCAGGTTCCTCTGGAGTGCATGAGGCATTTGTGGGTCTTGGAGAGTGGTGGCCCAATCTGTGAGACTCCTCCCGACTCTCCAGGTGTGAGCACCTCCTGTTGGGATGGAAGGGGAACATCGCGAAACCTTTCCCGATGGAGCATGGATCTGGCCCCTCATCTGGAGCTCAGCAGGGGCAAACGGGGTTCCGCTTGAGTCTTGACGTGACCCTCGGGGTTCCTCTCCAGTGGAGACGGGTGAGGCGGGGAACTTCTTAGGTCATAGCATGGGTGTCAAGGAGCCTTTCGAGATCCACAAGGGACGAGGTGCATTCTTCTGAGATGCCGCCGCACAAAGGTGCCACACCATGTCTGTAGTGGAGGAGCTTCTGGATTTTCTCGAGTTGCGATGGGGTCCTCTGGAGTTACGATGAGGACCCCAGGGACCCGCCCCTGTATCGTCAGGGGAGACCATTCTCAGTGCGAGTTGGGAGGCGTCTCTGGGGATTCTTAACCTGTCGTTGCGGGGTCATCAGACCTCGTCTGGTGCTGAGGTCAGAGTCTGAGTTTTCCTCGCTCATGCTTTCATAGGTCTTGAGGTTACTCTGGAGCCCCCACTGGGGAGTCAGGCCTCCTCTCTCCTGGAGACTTGCATGGCTTCATTTTTCCCCAACTGCAGTGGCAGTGTCTGGCTCCAAGTAAAGCAGACACAGGGATCTGTGGCTTGCCATCGAGGTAAACCAGTGCTGTCTCACATGCCAGTGTGTTGGGAGTCAAGCCTCGGGATAACAGTCGACACAGTGCAGGGCAGTCAGGTTCATCTGGAGTGGAGGAGGCATTTGGGGATCTTGGGGAGTGGTGGTCTGACACCTTAGGCTCCTCCCAGCTCTCCTGATGCGAGGCCACCTCTTGGGATGCGAGGGGAGCCCCGGAAAAACTTTCCCGATGGAGCAGGGAAAGGGCCCCTCATTTGGAGCACAGCAGGGGAAATTAGGGCTCCTCTTGAGCCGTGGCGGGACCCTCGGGGTTCCTCTCGAGTGGGGACTGATCTAGCAGGGAACATCCTAGGTCACAACAAGGGTATGAAGGAGCCTTTCGAGGTCCAAGAGGGTAGGGTTGATTTCCCCTGAGATGCTGCAGCAGACAAGGGACTAAGCCTTCCTGCAAAAGAGAAGCTTCTGGTTTTTCTCGAGTGGGGACGGGGTCCTCTAGAGTTAAGACGGGGACCTCAGGGACCCGCCCCTGTATCCTCAGGAGAGGCCATTCTCAGTGAGACTTGTGAGGCACCTTCTTCTTCTTGTTGTCACATTCTTCTTCTGCTTCTCACCTTCTTCTTCTTCTCCTTCTCACATTCTTCTACTTCTTCTCATCACCATGTTCTTCTTCTTCTTCTCACCTTTTTCTTCTTCTCAGATTCTTTTTCTTCTTCTTCTCAACTTCTTCTTCTTCTTCTCACCTTCTTCTCAACTTCTTTTCTTCTCACCTTCTTCTCAGCTTCTTCTTCTTCTCACCTTCTTCTTATTTTCACCTTCTTCTTATTCTCCTCCTCTTCTTCCTCTCCCCTTCCACTTCTTCTCACCTTCTTCTTCTCCTCACTTTCTTCTTCTTCACACCTTCTTCTTCTTTTTCTTCTTCTTCTCATCTTCTCCTCTTCTCACCTTCCTCTTCTTCTTGTTGTGCTTCTTACCTTCTTCTTCTACTTCTTCTCATCTTCTTCTCACCTTCTTCTTCTTTTTTTTCCTCACCTTTTCTTCTCACCTTCTTCTTCTTCTC
>SJYW01057434.1:0-21280 GCA_006410735.1 Raphicerus campestris | reverse complement strand
CATAAAAGAAGACTCTACACATGGACATCACCAGATGGTCAACACCGAAATCAGATTGATTATATTCTTTGCAGCCAAACTTGGAGAAGCTCTATATAGTCAGCAAAAACAAGACCGGGAGCTGACTGTGGCTCAGATCATGAATTCCTTATTGCCAAATTCACACATAAATTGAAGAAAGTAGGGGAAACCAATAGACCATTCAGGTATGACCTAAATCAAATCCCTTATGATTATAAAGTGGAAGTGGNCTGTGGCTCAGATCATGAATTCCTTATTGCCAAATTCACACATAAATTGAAGAAAGTAGGGGAAACCAATAGACCATTCAGGTATGACCTAAATCAAATCCCTTATGATTATAAAGTGGAAGTGGGAAATAGATTTAAGGGACAAGATCTGATAGACAGAGTGCCTGATGAACTATGGACAGAGGTTCGTGACATTGTACAGGAGACAGGGAGCAAAGACCATCCCCAAGGGAAAAAAAATGCAAAAAAGCAAAATGGCTGTCATAGGAGGCCTCACAAATAGCCTTGAAAAGAGATGCGAAAAGCAAAGGAAAGATATACCCATTTGAATGCAGAGTTCCCAAGAATAGCAAGGAGAGATAAGAAAGCCTTCCTCAGTGATCAGTGCAAAGAAATAGAGGAAAACAATAGAATGGGAAAGACTAGAGATCCCTTCAAGAAAATTAGAAATACCAAGGGAACATTTCATACAAAGATGGGCTCGATAAAGGACAGAAATGATATGGACCTAATGAAAGCAGAAGATATTCAGAAGAGGTGGCAAGAATACACAGAAAAACTATACCAAAAAGATCTTAATGACCCAGATAATCACAATGGTGTGATCACTCACCTAGAGGCAGACATCCTGGAATGTAAAGTCAAGTGGGCCTTAGGAAGCATCACTATGAACAAAGCTAAAGGAGGTGATGGAATTCCAGTTCAGCTATTTCAAATTCTAAAAGATTTTGTGAAAGTGCTGCACTCAACATGTCAGCAAATTTGGAAAATGCGGAAGTGGCCACAGGACTGGAAAAGGTCAGTTTTCATTCCAATCCCAAAGAAAGGCAATGCCAAAGAATGCTCATCTCACAGACTAGTAAAGTAATGCCTGAAATTCTCCAAGCCAGACTTCAGCAATACGTGAATCGTGAACTTTCAGATGTTCAAGCTGGTTTTAGAAAAGGCAGAGGAACCAGAGATCAAATTGCCAACATCCATTGGATCATGGAAAAAGTAAGAGAGTTCCAGAAAAACATCTACTTCTGCTTTGAACATGCCAAAGCCTTTGACTATGCCAAAGCCTTTGACTGTGTGGATCACAACAAACTGTGGACAATTCTTCCAGAGATGGGAATACCAGACCACCTGACCTGCCTCTTGAGAAACCTGTATGCAGGTCAGGAAGCAACATAAAGTAACTGGACATGGAACAACAGACTGGTTCCAAGTAGGAAAAGGAATATGTCAAGGCTGTATATTGTCACCCTGGAGCATACATCATGAGAATCGCTGGGCTGGATGAAGCACAAGCTGGAATCAAGATTGCTGGCAGAAATATCAATAACCTCAGATGTGCATATGACACCACCCTTATGGCAGAAAGCGAAGATGAACTAAAGAGCCTCTTGATAAAAGTGAAAGAGGAGAGTGAAAAAGTTGGCTTAAAGGTCAGCATTCAGAAAACTAAGATCGTGGCATCTGGTCCCATCACTTCATGGGAAATAGATGGAGAAACAGTGGAAACAGTGTCAGACTTTATTTGGGGGAGCTCCAAAATCACTGCAGATGGTGACTGCAGCCATGAAATTAAAAGACGCTTACTCCTTGGAAGGAAAGTTATGACCAACCTAGATAGCATATTAAGAAGCAGAGACATTACTTTGCCATCAAAGGTCTATCTAGTCAAAGCTATGGTTTTCCAGTAGTCATGTATGGATGTGAGAACTGGAATGTAAAGAAGGCTGAGTGCTGAAGAATTGATGCTTTTGAATTGTGGTTTTGGGGAAGACTCTTGCGAGTCCCTCGGACTGCGAGGCGATCCAATCAGCCCATACTAAAGGAAATCAGTCCTGAATATCCATTGAAAGACTGATGTTGAAGCTGCAACTCCAATACTTTGACCACCTGATGTGAAGAACTCACTCATTTGAAAAGACCCTGATTCTGGGAAAGATTGAAGGCGGGAGGAGGAAGGGATGACAGAAGATAACATGATTGGATGGCATCACCTACTCATTTGGACATGAGTTTGAGTAAATTTCGTGAGTGGTGATGGACAGGGAGGCCTGGCATGCTGCAGTCCATGGGGTCACAAAGAGTTGGACACGACTGAGTGACTGAACTGATCTTATATATAGCATATTCTAACAAACACATTAAAAACCTACTAGAAATAATAAATGATTTCTACAAAGTCATGGACATAGAACCAAAATACAAAAATCACATGTATTTCTACATACTAGAAATGATCAAATAGAAAGTGAAATTAAGAAAACAATTCCATAGGATGCAAAGTATTATATATAGAATGGATAAAAACAAGGTCCTACTGTATAGCAAGCAAACTATATTCAATATCTTGTGATAAACCATAATGGAAAATAATATAAAAAAGAATGTATATATATGCATAATGGAACCACTTTGCTGTACAGTTGAAATTAACACAACACTGTAAATCAACTATATTTCAATTAAAAAAATAAAATGATTCCATCCACAATGGCATCAAAAAGAATAAAATACCTAGGAATAAATGTAACAAAAGATGTGCTGACTTGTGCACCAAAAACTGTGGTTCAATGCATGAGACAGGGTGCTCAGGGCTGGTGCACTGGGATGACCCTGAGGGATGGGATGGGGAGGGAGTTGGGAGGTGGGTTCAGGATGGGGAACACATGTACACCCATGGCTGATTCATGTGAATGTATGGCAAAAACGACCACAATTTTGTAATTATCCNCACTCCAGGTTCAATGCATGAGACAGGGTGCTCAGGGCTGGTGCACTGGGATGACCCTGAGGGATGGGATGGGGAGGGAGTTGGGAGGTGGGTTCAGGATGGGGAACACATGTACACCCATGGCTGATTCATGTGAATGTATGGCAAAAACGACCACAATTTTGTAATTATCCTCCAATAAAAATTTTAAAAATGGTAAAATAAAATAAAATAAAATACATTGGATTAAAAAAGAAATTAAAAAATCTAAAATATTAGAAATGGTCCCATGTTCATAGAGCAGAAGACTTAAATATTGCAAAGATAGAAATACCTCCCAAATTGATTTACAGATTTAACACCATCTTTTATTAAGAATACAGCTAGTTTTGTTGCAGAATTTGATAAGCTGATCCTAAAATTCATCTGTAAAGTCAAAGGACCCAGAATAGCCAAAACAACCTTGCAAAAAAAGAACGAAGTTGGAGGATTCACATTTCCTAATTTCAAAACTTTCTGCAAAGCTCTAATAATCAAGACAATGAGGTACTAACAAAAGAATAAACATATTGATCAATGGAAGAGCATTGAGAGTCCAGAAATAAACTCTAACATTTATGGTCAATTGATTTCCAACAAGGGTGCCAAGACCATTTAATGCAGAAAGAATGGCGTTTCCAACAAATGGTGCTGGGACAACAGTATATCCACATGCAAAAGAGTCAAGCTGGAACCCTACTTCCCACCATATGCAAACATTAACCAAAAATTGATCAAAGACTTAACTGTAAGAGCTAAAATAATCTCAACAAAAGTGTTGAGCACAGAATACATAGATTTTATTAAATGGAACCAGGTTGCTAGACTTGTAGGAATTATTTTCCAACTCTCCAAAAATGTACATTCATTCACTTTGTATCTTCAAGCTACTTTTGTTAGACTAGCTGTTTGCCAATCAAGTCCTTTGTATCTATAAATTCATTGTATGGGCTTATCCATGCCTAAAATGTCTATAATTTTTACTCATAAGTTAACCCTTGTTCTCAGAGCAAAAAAGGTACAGAAGAAATTTGCAACTGTGAAATCAAAATTGGATTCCAAATAAGTTAGAATTTTCATAAGAAATTGAGGAAGCACTGTTTAACTTGACTGCCCTTTACTGGGTGACAGTTTATTTTGAGTTCTAAAACCATCTGCTTTCCAAAATTTACATTGGCATTGTCTACCGAATATGCAGAACAATGATCAAAGATAGATATCAATAATCTTTTATTCTTATTATTTTTTGAAGCTTCATTATGATCTTCAAAGAAGTTAAGAAGATGATTTGAAATCCTCCTTTTCAAATCAAAGTACCTAAAAGCTAGGAGGAACATTTTTCAGTTGCCGTGATTTGACACATCATTTGATTTACTGTACAAAGCATGATCCTTGGTAAGATCTTCGGTAAAATCAACTCCAGACTGCTAGGAGCCAAACATCTTATACCAAAATTTCCCCTTTTGTTCACCCACAGGACATTTTAGTTGCTGTCTTAGAATCAGGAAACGTAACTTTATTCAAAGGGCAATGATAGGAATGATAGAATAACACACACTTGTTATGATATGCCTAGGGCAAGTTAGTGGCCACCAGTTTCAACCAAACATTAGTGTCCTTTCAGAAGACCAAAAGCCTTTGACTGCTTTATAAGCACTTATCTGTCTTACCCTTCACCTGTGAGATTCAATCTCCATATGTGCTTACACATTTCCTTCTCTGCCACGCTCAGTTCCAAATTCTTTTCAGTTTGTTATCCACTATGCTGTTTTCATTGTTTACCTCCCTAATCCATTTGTATGTGTCCTTCCATCTGTCATCAAAATAACATAGTCATTTATTTAGTTTTCCTCTTCAGTAATTCCTGGGTCAAGCTGCAGTTGGTATTGCAATTGTTCTCATTTTCTTTATCTGAACCCTTAAAACACAATGTTCATAAAGTTTAAAATTAAAGTACCACTACACTGCTGTTTTAAAATGGATAACCAAGAAGGACCTACTGAATAGCACATAGAACTCTCCTCAATGTTATGTGGCAGCCTGGATAGGAGGGGAGTTTGGGGGAGAACAGTGAGTGAAAGTCGCTCAGTCATGTCCAACTCTGTGACTTTCTCCAGGCCAGAATACTGGAGTGGGTAGCCTTTCCCTTCTCCAGAGGATCTTGCCATCCCAGGGATTGAACCCAAGTCTCCCTCATTGCAGGCAGATTCTTTACCAGCTGAGCCACAAGGGAAGCCCAAGAATACTAGAGTGTGTAGCCTCTCCCTTTTCCAGCAGATCTTCCTGACCCAGGAATCAAACTGGGGTCTCCTGCATTGCAGGTGGATTCTTTACCAACTGAGCTATGAGGGAAGCCCATTTCGGGGAGAATGGATACATGTATATGTATGGCTGAGTCCCTTCACTGTTCACTTGAGACTATCGCAACATTGTCTATACCCCAACAAAAAATAAAATTTAAAAAAAATTATAGTGCCACTATCTCCATCCAAATCACAACAGTTAATCCATAGGCAAAGTCAAAGACAGAATGTTACAAATCATGACTACAGTGTATATAAGCTGCAAACTTAAAGTTGCATCTCTCTGACTATTATAACAATGGATATTGTGAACAGTGAATCATGGTTGCCAATATCAGTGGTCAGGATTAAAAACAGCAACAGTGACTAGGGGTAGATAATTGATACCATATTCATTGGACACTGAAAATATCATTGCTTTCAGCCCCTGTATTTGGAGCCATAGTATGAGTTTGGTACCTTTCCCTCAAACCTGGGCAACCATTGCTGAAAACTGATTTTGCATAGTGGGAAAGAGTTTCCTGGGATGCAGGACTTTCAGTGCTGAAACTGGGACAGAACAAAGAAGATCAGGATAATTGGTCACCCTGTTATGTCTTTGGCAGCTTTCCAGAGCACTGAAAGGGCTGTTTTTGATAGTTTTGTAAAGCTTCATAGTTGCTTTGGGTGAAGAAGAGTTATTAACTTTCTTAATTCATCATGCTGGAAGTAAATTCCCCATACTATGTATTCTCCATATTATTTTTATTTTTTAAAATCTTTTATTGAATTGTTACAATGTTGTTTCTGTTTTATATTTTGGCTTTTTCGGCCATTAGGCATGTGGGATCTTCGTTCTCTGACCAGGGATCGAACCTGTAACCCCAGCACTGGAAGGCGAAGTCTCAACCACTGGACTGCCAGGGAAGTTCCTACATATTATTTTTAGTGTGTGTCTCTTTTGCTAAAATGCAAACTCCATGAAAATAGGGATTTTTGCTTGTTTTGTACACTGCTATATCCTGAGTGCTTGGCACATCATTTGTAGGTACTCAATAAATATTTTTTCTTTTTCTTTTTTTAATAAATATTTTTTGGTGAATAAATGAATTAATGACACTTGCAGGAGTGTTGGAGATAAATTGGAAGAGAGAAAATTAAATCAGATAGCCAAGTCAGTAAACTGGTGGAGTGGTCCACGTTGGAAATGGTAGAGGCAGTAGAGATAACAAAGACTAGGCTGATTTTAGAGATCAATCTCCTGATTATTGATAGACTAGAGGTGAATGTGGAGAGTGAAATAGAGGGAGGTATCAAGGATGACTTCTTGATCTCTGGCCTGCAGACCTGGTGGACAGAGGTACCAGACAGTGAGTTAGCAAACAGTGGACCAGTACCAAGGTTATACAGAGAAGATAACGAGTTCTGTTTCAGACATACTGAGTCTGAGATGCTTTTGAGGTGACTAGGCAATTTCAAATAGGCAGTTGGATATATGGCCGTAGATTTCAGAGGAGAGATGTTTTGGCTAGAGAGCTAAATGAGTGTGCTGTCAATCCCAGTGGGTGGTAAATAAAGTGGTGGGGGTAGATGATTACCAAGTAAGAGAAAGAACAGAGTCTAAGATCAAGCTGTAATTGTACCCCACATGCACTCAAGTTTTCACTAGGATTAAGGAAAGGAAATCACTGGATTGTCAACTGGAGCTTAAGTTAGGATTTCANTGACCCTATGGACTGCAGCCTACCAAGCTCCTCCATCCGTGGGATTTTCCAGGCAAGAGTACTGGAGTGGGGTGCCATTGCCTTCTCCAATGGAGAAAGCTAGGGAATTCCAAGAAAACATATACCTCTGTTCCATTGATTACATCAAGGCCTTTGATTGTGTGGATCACAATAAACTATAGAAAGCTCTTAAAGAGATGGGAATACAGACCATCTTACCTATCTCCTGAGCAGCCTGTATTCCAGTCAAGAAGCAACAGCTAGAACCCTATGTGGAACAACTGATTGGTTCACGATTGAGAAAGGGGTATGACAGGGCTGTCTGTGGCCACCCTGTTTGTTTAATCTGTACTCTGAGCACATCATGAGAAATGCTGGACTGGATGAGTTATAAGCTGTAATCAAGATATGCAGGAGAAACATCAACAACATCAAACATGTGGATGAATTCACTCTAATAGCAGAAAGTGAAAAGCAACTAAAGAACCTCTTGATGAGGGTGAAGGAGGAGAGTGAAATAGCCAGCTTAAAACTAAATATTAAAAAACCTAAGATCATGGCATCTAGCCCCATTACTTCATGGTGAATAGAGAGGGAAAAGGTGAAAGTAGTGAGATATTTCCTCTTTGGGGCTCTAAAATCACTGTGGATGGTGACTGCAGTCATAAAATTAGAAGATGTTTGCTTCTTGGCCTGAAAGCAATGACAGACCTAGACAATGTGTTGAAAAGCAGAAACATTACTCTGCCAACAAAGGTCTGTATAGTCAAGGCTATGGTCTTCCCAGTAGTCATGTACAGTTGTGAGAGCTAGACCGTAAAGAAGACAGAGTACCGAAGAATTGATGCCTTTGAACTATGGTGCTGGAGAAGACTCCTCAGAGTCCCCTGGACAGCAACGAGATCAAACCAGTCAACCTTAAGGGAAATCAACTCTGAATACTCTTTGGAGGGCCTGATGCTGAAGTTAAAGCTCCAGTATTTTGGTCATTTGATGTGAGCAGCTGACACATTGGAAAAGTCCCTGATGCTGGGAAAGACTGAGGGCAGACAGAGAAGAGGGCATCAGAGGGTGAGATGGCTGGATGGCATCACCAATGCAATGCACATGAACTTGGGTACACTTTGGGAGATATGAGGGACAGAGAGGCTTGGTGTTCTGCAGTCCACGGGGTTTCAAAGAGTCAGACATGAATGCACAACTGAACAACAACAACTTAAACAAAAACAGCATCTATGCTGCAACCCAAACCAGCTATGCTACTCACTGGGGCCATTGTTTATTTGTAAAGTTTCCCCAGGCAGTTTGTTTTTTATGTTATTATTATGGAGAATTTTGAACATATACAAAATTAGACAAGAAAGTAAAAAAGTACACTGACATACATATATCCATAATCCAGTCCCCACATTTCTCAAATCCATGGCCAAAGGGGATGGCCTTTCACATTCCAATCCACTTCCCCCATCTTGCATGAGCAAATCCTAGACATCACCTCTTTCTATCCAGACATATTTCAGTAGCTTGAAAAGTTAAGGACTCATTTTTTTTCAAACATAACCACAATATCATAATCACAGCTAAGGGAACAGTGATTGTGATTCAGTGAGGACTGAGAGCCACCACGCTACAAGGCCTAACCCCCTGCTTCCACTTGAACTTCATCTATTATCTCCCATACCCATTTCCTCCAGTTCCTCCAGTCACACTGCTATCTTGCAGTGTCCCAGACAAAGTCTCGAGCCCTTGCACTTGCCATTCTTCCTGCCTGGATGCTCTTCCCCCAGGTGGACAAAGCCTTTTCACCTTGCCCATCATCACTGTCTCTGGTAGGCTTTCTTGGACTGTTCATAACAGCAGTTCATCCTCTCCCCATCCCTTGATACCCTCCCCATCCCCCTTTCTTGCTTCTTTTTATCCACTGCATTTGGCACCCAAATTCTTATTGAACGAATAAAACCATATCCCCCTTCACATTATAATGCCACAAGAGAAGGCACCATGAAAATATTTGCTGAACAAATGCACAAGTCAGTGACTCAATTGGGTATTATTAGGCTTAATAATAATACCAGTGTCCCAATGAGATGGTGGGATAAAGGGTAAGAAGTAGAATAAATAGATACTCTATTTCAGAAAGCTTAGAGAGAACCCATAAAATATGTAAATATGAAAAGGTAAGACTAATTAATAGGTAACATATTCACAGAGAGCTATTAATGGAAAGCATGGTGTTGGAAATAAAATCTGAAGCTCTGAGGTTAACATCACAATGGACAACTGTTCTGTTTTAACATTCCCTTGGGCTGCTTGGACCAGAAAATTAAGCCTGGTTGTTAAAAAGGCATGCCATACAATACAGTCATTAAGAAACTGCTGGGACTTCCCCAGTAGTCTAATGGTTAAGACTCCATGCTTCAACTACAGAGGGCAGGGGTTTGATCCATGGGTGGGGAACTAAGATCCTACCTGCCATGCAGCGTGGCCAAAAATCAAAAACAAAACAGTTGCAATATACTGATCAAACTTAGCAGTACAAAAATACATATATATGTATTATACATTCTACATAGAACAAATAAAGTGTGCAAGGACAGGTCCAAGTAGACAAAACCCCAGCACCCTTGCACACTAAGCATTCATTCATGTTCTCGTTTGTAGAAGAAAAGAGAACTTCTCTCTTTTGGAGAAGCTGATTTCAGGGCTTATTGTGCAGGCTACTGCTCTCGTGGAGCATTCCTGGCCATCTGCCAGGTATAGGGAATAGCCTGATGGCTGAGAATTTCTGAAAGGCTGGGTCTGCTCACTCTAGCATAATACAGTACTAAAGCTATACTTCACTACTTCCTCTTCTAGGGCCAAAGAGGATTCCTGGAAGCAATCCCTTTGGAAACCATACTTAAAACAGGTTGTTTCAATTCAGGCTTGGAACATTAAATATTGGCTGTTGCTATAACAGAGACATAACCTCACTTTCCCTGGCTCCTAAGGCACAGACATCATGCTTGTATTTACCTGGTAGATAAATATTCAAGGACATCATCACTAAAGCAACAGGTGGTGGCCTTGCACAAATAGTGGTCTCCATCCTGGCACCCAATGTCCAGACAGGAAAGATGCTTTTCACTTCTCTATGATAACACTATGCACCTTGGAAACCCAGATCTTACTATAATAAAGACTCTACTCATTAAAACATAGCAATTACTTTTGAGATTCGCAGGCAAAAGTTTAACAGTGGCTGCCCACCCATGAGTTTGCACAAGGGGCATTGGGAAAGCTCTATTGATTTCCATGCCTATTACACATGTGCTCAGAAACAAGTCTCTCACCAAAGTCAGTCATTCTGAAATTTACTTCCCATGCTTTACTGTTGCCTGCAAGAAACACCACCGAACTCATGAACACAGACCGGCTTTGTAAATGCAATTAAGAGGAAACGAAGTTTCTCTTAAAACTAATGAATTTGTTTTTTGCTTGCTTTCCTTCAGGGCAATTAGGACTAGGCTCATTTTTTTTTTCCTTTAGAAGACATGGGTGTTCATGTACATAATGATTGGATGTCTGTAGATTCACGAATTCCATTTAGAAGCATTAAAATAAGGACTGAATTGATGTGCAATGGCCGTAATTTGGCCCAACACAATTTTCTTTTGCTGGTTTGGAGAAAGATGAAGAAATGAGTTCTTTCCACAGAACAGACCTGTTGTGTGTTGTTTTTTTTTAACTTCTAAAATATTGTTATTCTCACCCACCCATTCATTTGGGTAACCAAATGCAGTAAGCTTCTGAAGCCCTGTGGGTGATTAGAAAGTGACCTTACTGTTGGAGTTAAGTTAGTGCAAGTGAGTCTCCCAAGGATGCAAGAAAGAGAACCTGGCCTTTTATATTTGCCATTTTGCCAAACCTGGTATGAGTTTGTAAACACCATAAAATATGTTACAGTGTTTACAGCATATGTCTCTTATTGTTAAGAACTATTGTGAAAGTAGAAGCAGAGTCTACTTCTTAAAATATTTTTTATATAATAGTTATGGCATCCAATTATACAATAGTAATTGTGAATAATTATACCAAACCCCAGTCTGTTTTACGACTACTTCTCACGCTGAGCTCGTAGACTCTATATAAACACCATCTGTATCAAACATAAAACTCTTAGTTGCTCTAAGAACACAGGCTGACGAAACATAGCTGATTAGTTCTGGAGCCAAGTAGTTTCATGGCTATTGCCCGGGTGCCCACAAACCACATGAATCCAACGATCTCCTTCTTCTTGGGCTCCATCCTGTTTCTTTGACACACAGCCTAGTTAACTGTGTGCTCAGCATCCTTGTGGGAATGATGCCTAGGTGCTCAGACCAGTGATATGCTTCTGCAGAGGTTTTCCTTAGCACTGAATGTGCTTAATTTGCTCTGCAGAGTTCTGTTCATTTTCTTTATGTGTAGTGGTGATTTAAGCCCTTGAAGCTGGCCAAGAGCACCGCTTCCTGAATTTCCCTTGGCTAAATGCTATCAAGGTCTTTGGGTGCCAGACCATTCCCCCGGAAATCTCCAAATGAAGCTCTCCCCTGAAGATACTTATCTCTATGCAAAAGGTTTTAACAATGAAAGGGAAGAACAACTTGAAAAAAACATGACTCTGGGCTCTGAACAGTTTTCAGTTCAAGAACTTAAACCCTAAGAGTCAGCAATCCCATTCCTGGGGATATACCCAGAGAAAACAGTAATTTGAAATGACACACGCACCCCAGTGTTGCAGTGCTATTTACAAGAGCCAGGACATGGAAGCCATGTAAGTCTCCATTGACAGAGGGATGGATAAAGAAAACGTGATCCATACACTATGGAACATTACTTAGCCATAGAAAAGAATGAAGTAATGCCATTTGTAGCAATATAGATGAACCCAGAGATTATCATACTAGATGAAGGAAAATCAGACAAAGACAAATATCATATGATATCACTTATAAGTGGAATCTAAAAAATGGTACAAATAAACTTATTTATAAAACAGAAATAGAATCATAGATGTGGAAAATAAACCTATGGTTACCAGGGTGGGAAGAGGGAGATAAATTGGGAGATTGGGATTGACATATACATATTACTATATATGAAATATGTAACTAATAAGGTCCTGCTGTATAGCACAGGGAACTCTACTCAATACTCTGTAATGACCTATATGGGAAAATAATCTAAAATAAAAGTGAATATATGTAATATATAACTGATTCAATTTGCTGTATACCTGAAACTAACAACATTGTAATTCAACTACATTCCAATTAAAAGATAAAAAAATAAAATACTAAATTAAAAAAGAAATTATAAATCAACTATATTTTAATATAAAATAAAAATTAAAGAAAAAGAATTTAAACCTCTATAGACAATTACCTATCTCAAGAATCTGACCTTCAAATTTTGTCCAAAAAAATGAACGACATACATATTTTGTCCCCAACAGACAAGTAAGTTGTTATTTGGCAATAAACAAACTTCAGACATAACTGACAACTGGTAACTTGTGTCCAGCAGTTGAGTGAAACCCAGAGGCCCATTTCTGGGCTCTTAAAGATCTATATGCAAATGTTATTGCCACCCTTTTAACATACTTACATCTTGCAAATTTTCTGTGCCAGAAAGTCCTGCTCTTCTTGCTAAGATTTTAGAATTTATGCTGCAAGAAAAAAAATGATATCTATTGGTAAGACATTTTCTCCAAATAGCATAAACAATGATGACTTTATTTTCTACATGCAAAAAAATACTGCATTTCTGGGCTTCCCAGGTAGCACTAGTAATAATGTAGGAGACAGTAAGAGACATGAGTTCAGTCCCTGGGTCAGGAAGATCCCCTGGAGAGGACGTGGTAACCCACTCCAGTATTCTTGCCTGGAAATCCCCATGGACAGAGTAGTCTGGTGGGCTCTGGTCCATAGGGTCGTAATGAGTCAGACACGACTGAAGCAACTTAGCAATGGACCAATTAAGGGGGAAAAAAGTGCATTTCCCTTATGGAATTAGATTCTGCTTTGGAAAGAGCTATAACTGTACTCACATTAGTCGGCCAAAATATTCTGAACATCATTAAAAAGTTCCATGCTAGGTATGCCAGCCTTTGGATACAATTTATAAAAATGTTGTGAGGAAAATGGTGCTAGTCCTTCCAGGTAACCATCCAAACAGCCAAAGATGGATATCTTAATTTGGCATCCAAGAAAAAGCACATGAGAGGTCAGATTGTATGTAGGTAATTTCCTCAGATGCTATTATTTGTCCCCTGGGAATCCACATACTCAATACCAATTATGGAGGAGAGGATTAAGAATGGGCAGAAAGGGTGAGTGTAGAACAGCAGGTCTGAATGATTTGGGCTAAGATCTTGTATCAAATTCGCAAATTACCAATTAAGGTGGGTTTAGAACATAGCATCATCTTCACTCATTGTGACAAATTGGAAATTAAGGCTCCCACTGCATGGCAGAGGGATGTCACTTAACAAGGAATATTATCAAAAGGATCTTACTTGATAACTGTAGATCCCTGGAAGCAAGGCAGACTGACCAGAAAGAAAAAGTAGGCAAAAATCTGAAAATAAACATAAGACCTGGATCTCAAAATAACCACAATCCTGTTGACTTTGAATAAGTCATTCAAATACATTATGAATGAAAGCTCCCAAGTATTCATTCACCAGAATGCTGGTATCTGGTATTATGAATCTGTTAGAATGGTATTTATTTCTATTCAACCTTAGCAAGTGACTAATTTCAACGTATCTTTAGTAGTGTTTTTAAAGTTAAGACAATAATAAAATCTTGTGGATAGCAGACATACTTAACTTCTGTATTTCTTTTAACAAGTGGCAGCCTCTTGCAGAACACTGCCCGCTTAATGAGGGGGAAATGCACAGGTAACTTATGAATCAGCAGCCCTACCCATAATCCCTAGGGAGACACATTCCCTATCCTGTCACTGATTTCCCATGCTCAATATTGATTCACAGGATTCCTTAAATTATGTATAACAGTGCACACCTATGTGGTGTTTATCCCTCTCAATTTTCCCTAAAGCCTGTTTAATTTTTCCATTCATAAACACATAGAGAAATATCATGCTTTCACACTTTCGCAGCACCTCCAACCCTAGCATTCGAAACCCACAGGTCAAAGTTGTTTACCTGAATAGAAAATAATTACAGAGAGATCTCAGTAGAGAAAACAATCAGACTGGAAGATATTCACACTGTAAAAACTGCCATGTGGCATTATGCCCCATTGAGAACACAGGCTAGGGGGCATTTGCTTTGGTTTACTGCTTGACTAGCCATGAGGAAAACATGGATTAATTATTCTCTTTGCTACTGTGATGGATTTCTGTCATCTATCTATTAATATCTACCTATTACCTATATATATCACCCATCTATTCACACATATTTATTTATACAACCTACATAAAAACATTTGACAGATATAAGTACATGTCAAATATATATGTCATACCTATACAAATATTAGAAGATATGAAATAACAGGTCTAGAAGAAGATTTCCATTCCATTTCTGACTATGTCTCTTACAAGCAAAGAGATACTGGAACAAGTCAAGACCCTTGCCGTGCCTCAGTTTCCTGATTTGTGATGTGGGGTTCACTCCTGTACTATCTAGAGAGGGAATTGAATGAGCAAATCCATAGCAAACTGCTTTGAAAAGTGCAGAGTGCTATACAAATGCTGGGGATATAATGAGATGTTTTACAAAAGGACATTATTTCTCTGCTAAGAAGTGTACATCCACATTCGCATTTTCTGTCTGTGAAGGTTCTTTGAAATTAAATTGAGACCATAACCAACATCCCTCCCAGTGCTGCCTGAGGTTTTACTCAAGCAACAAAGCAAGGCCTTCTTTTTATCATTCATCGCATTTGAGTTCAAGCACCAAGAGGTACTTTTTACCAGTGGAGAAAATAGCTTTCTTTTCACAGCAGAAAAACAGAAAATGCCCTCCCTCTGGATGCTAATGTGAGGATGAGGCTTATTCTGCGGTCATCTTCCAAAATGCCTTGATG
Source organism: Raphicerus campestris (assembly GCA_006410735.1). Lineage (NCBI taxonomy): Eukaryota > Metazoa > Chordata > Mammalia > Artiodactyla > Bovidae > Raphicerus > Raphicerus campestris. Next base: position 6,196 of record SJYW01057434.1, on the reverse strand, counting down.
CGGCTTTGTCAGCGGCCCTTCTGTACCAGGAAGTTGGGCATGGTAAGAGAGTGAGTCTGAGGCCATTGCCTTACTATTTATGTGAAGAATTAAAATATTGGGATACATTTTCAAGTGGGAGTCTTGTTCCTTTTCTCCTTTGGCTTTTAGGACCAAGTGGATACTCTCATTTTCAAAAGTAAAGATAAAATCCCTTATGCATTCAGTCAACCCTGATTATCATACATTCCTTACTCAGACACATCCAGCGCTTTTTGATTTAAGTCCCCAGCTGGGTGTACAAGAACTACTACAAATCTAATCCCAAATTTCCTTTCTAGCCCTTTGTCCTGCTCACTCTTCCCTCCCTTACCCCATCACCACCTGAAGCACTGTGTGTCCAATTTGCTATATCCTCTCGAGCTTTTTTGTTTGTCTGTTTCTTTATTTCTGGCCATGCTGCATCTTGGTTGCTGTGTGCTGGCTTTCTCTAGTTGGGGCAAGTGGGGGCTACTCTCTAGTCAAGGTGAGCAGGATTCTCATTGCTGTGGTTCTCTTATTGCAGAGCATGGGGTCTAGGCGTGACGGCTTCAGTAGCTGTGGTGCATGGGCTTAGCTGCCCCGTGGCATGTGGGATCTTCCCAGACCAGGGATTGAACCCATAGCTCCTGCACTGGCAGGCGTATTCTTAACCACTGGACCACCAGGAAGTCCTCGGTTACTGTTCTGATGGTGTCTGTGCTTTCAACCCAGGTGACTTTTCTCCTGCTCCTGCTTGTCTGGAGATGCCTCCTTCTACCAGGATGGGGCTTCCATCTCTGGCCTAGTGAAATTCTGCCCAACCTTTAAGGCACATCTTAAATGCCAATAATCCCAAGGAGCTTTTCCCAATACCCCTGACCAATTGCAATCCCTTCCCTTTCCAAATAAATTGTAATTTTCTCCAATTACAACAACAAAACTTCATAATCACCCATGTGTGTTCTCTGTCTCTAGTTGGCATATCGATTATCATCTACTGAGTGCTTTCCCTACCACAATTGAAAAAAAAAGTTAAAAACTCCCAAAGTTAAGGATGGCTTTTATTTTTTTTTAACTTGTATTATGGAAAATCTCAAACATATACAAAGTCATCAACAGAAGGCCCTGTTAATTTTGCATCTCCTTTGGAATCTATCATAGTGTTTTGCATGTAGCAGAAGTAAATTTAAGTAATTAGGGCCTTAGGCAAATACAGCGGTCAGTCGGCATCTCTGACTCCACATTTCCTGGATGGTTATGCTTTTCCTTGGTAACACCCCAGTACACACAACCCACACACCTGTGGGGTCACAGTCAACACGGGTTAAACCTGTTCACCAACTTTCAGATTTAAGCAAAGTGCTAATCCTCCGAGTTATATCAGACAGTCAGCAAAAAGAACCGCATTTGAGAGGATAAGAACAAAACCTAGATAAGAATATTTTCTAAGAGAATTTTAATCTGGTTATTTATGTGNGGCCCTTCTGTACCAGGAAGTTGGGCATGGTAAGAGAGTGAGTCTGAGGCCATTGCCTTACTATTTATGTGAAGAATTAAAATATTGGGATACATTTTCAAGTGGGAGTCTTGTTCCTTTTCTCCTTTGGCTTTTAGGGCCAAGTGAATACTCTCATTTTCAAAAGTAAAGATAAAATCCCTTATGCATTCAGTCAACCCTGATTATCATACATTCCTTACTCAGACACATCCAGCGCTTTTTGATTTAAGTCCCCAGCTGGGTGTACAAGAACTACTACAAATCTAATCCCAAATTTCCTTTCTAGCCCTTTGTCCTGCTCACTCTTCCCTCCCTTACCCCATCACCACCTGAAGCACTGTGTGTCCAATTTGCTATATCCTCTCGAGCTTTTTTGTTTGTCTGTTTCTTTATTTCTGGCCATGCTGCATCTTGGTTGCTGTGTGCTGGCTTTCTCTAGTTGGGGCAAGTGGGGGCTACTCTCTAGTCAAGGTGAGCAGGCTTCTCATTGCTGTGGTTCTCTTATTGCAGAGCATGGGGTCTAGGCGTGACGGCTTCAGTAGCTGTGGTACATGGGCTTAGCTGCCCCGTGGCATGTGGGATCTTCCCAGACCAGGGATTGAACCCATAGCTCCTGCACTGGCAGGCGTATTCTTAACCACTGGACCACCAGGAAGTCCTCGGTTACTGTTCTGATGGTGTCTGTGCTTTCAACCCAGGTGACTTTTCTCCTGCTCCTGCTTGTCTGGAGATGCCTCCTTCTACCAGGATGGGGCTTCCATCTCTGGCCTAGTGAAATTCTGCCCAACCTTTAAGGCACATCTTAAATGCCAATAATCCCAAGGAGCTTTTCCCAATACCCCTGACCAATTGCAATCCCTTCCCTTTCCAAATAAATTGTAATTTTCTCCAATTACAACAACAAAACTTCATAATCACCCATGTGTGTTCTCTGTCTCTAGTTGGCATATCGATTATCATCTACTGAGTGCTTTCCCTACCACAATTGAAAAAAAAAGTTAAAAACTCCCAAAGTTAAGGATGGCTTTTATTTTTTTTTAACTTGTATTATGGAAAATCTCAAACATATACAAAGTCATCAACAGAAGGCCCTGTTAATTTTGCATCTCCTTTGGAATCTATCATAGTGTTTTGCATGTAGCAGAAGTAAATTTAAGTAATTAGGGCCTTAGGCAAATACAGCGGTCAGTCGGCATCTCTGACTCCACATTTCCTGGATGGTTATGCTTTTCCTTGGTAACACCCCAGTACACACAACCCACACACCTGTGGGGTCACAGTCAACACGGGTTAAACCTGTTCACCAACTTTCAGATTTAAGCAAAGTGCTAATCCTCCGAGTTATATCAGTCAGCAAAAAGAACCGCATTTGAGAGGATAAGAACAAAACCTAGATAAGAATATTTTCTAAGAGAATTTTAATCTGGTTATTTATGTGGTCTTTCAAGTAAGGCACATTTCTTCTAAACATGAAATATTTGATGGATAATCTTCAAGTACAAGGGTTATTTACACCCAATAGCATCATAGCTTTTCTTTCACCCTGATTTATTAACTGATACAAATATCATTTTGAAGAATCCTCCCTTTATCAAAACTTCATGCCAGACCCTTAATTCTAGCACTTCAGACAGATATTTCAAAAAGTTTTGTGCTCACTATGCCCATTAATTTTTGCTATTACTGTGTATTGTGTGTATGGGAGCAACGAAATCTTTTAAGCTAACCAGAACTCTTGAGTGATAGATTACACGCCCATGCTGTGTCACTTCCAATTAACTCAGATTGACTGTACACCACGTTATTCTGTGAGTGCATGGAAGATCAATAAATATGGGGAAAATCCAGCCCAGCTCCCCACTTTCCCATCCGATCCTAGTAGGTCTGAGGCGGATCACGCTCCTGTGATGTGTGTGCCACGGCGCAGGCAGGCAGGTGGTGCGGAGACACCATTCAAACTTGGCCTATTCAATCCAACTCCTCTAACTCGCCATTCATGCATAGCAAAACACCATCTGGTCCTATTTTGCCTCCAGCAATCACAGCTGACCAAAAACGATAATAACAGCTGTTGCAAAACAAAAGCCAAACAAAGGGGGTGGGGAAAGGGGGGAAGGAAAGGTTAGATGGAAGTCCAGTGCTGAAAAATGCTCCGTGAAGTGAGAAATGGGAGAGAAACCATTCAGATGTCTGAATGGACACAGCAGAGGACTTCTACTTAAACCTGAGATATTCATCCATCTGTCTAGAAAGCCTTCAAACCTCCGTCCGGTGGTAATGTATTGCAGAAATTATGCTGCACGAAGGCATTTAAGCTTCTGTTCTGTGAGTTGGGAGCTAACGACCCCATGTCAGCTAGAAAATGAAAACTCCTTATATTCTTTCAACATAAAGCAGGACAGGTTAATGCAAAAAATAGAGCCTGTTTAGCCAGAGTAATAAAATAACGCGCACACGGCAGGGGAGAGAAAAGGTGTATGTGTCATGGAGGAGGGGATGAGGGGCGCCTCATTAATGTCCATGCGCGCCTGAAGAGGGAAAGTATAGAGGTGTCCCACTAATCAGCTTCTATAATGTCCATGTCTATTTTTCATTACCCTGATTCATTTCTGACTTGTAACCAAAAACAAAACAAAAACCACACACCAAATACACCACGTACTTACTTATGTCTCAGAAATAGGAATCAATCCTATGTACAAAATGAAACACAAGTTGACTAATAATATGCTTTTACCAGATCCTGAGAATAATATAGTAACAAGGTCGGGGAATTTGTTTCATGATTCAAGCTTTTTGACATTTTCAAGATATAGCTTTGCCTGGTGATTAATTTTTTAAACTGTAGTAATTAAGCTATTTTTTTTTTCTTGAAATGGACCATCAGTGGCTTAGCAACATTTAATCAGATGTGATAAAACTCAAGATTTATAAAAATCATTTAATAGATGATACAACACCTGCTTCTAACTGCAAACAGTTGAAAACAGACTTCATTTGCAATTAAGTCTTATCACTAGTGACATTTTTTTTCCGAGCAATACTTCATGGGTTTTCAAAATGACAATTACAGAACTAATACACAATTACTGTCACATGTAGTTTAGCAATTAATTTTGAAGACATTTGTCTAAAGGTTTCACAACAGAATATAAAATGGTTCTTATTGTTATGTAATGTTAGCTTCAAATCACAGAAAATCTTTTACCATCAGCTCTGCCTCTGATGGGTCTGGTGTAAGCATCTCATTTCTTTGTGGAATACAATTGCCCCCTTGTAGATGTGATTAGGCATCATTCTTAGACTGTTTGAACACTGATACCTGTCAACTAATACATCTCATGAAAAGCTTCAATTTAGACATAAATTTTTCTACAGCCAGAAATCTATAAATTTATAATTAGAATCTCTTGCTGTTCAATATTTGTACATAATACAGAGGACGAGAGGATTATGAAATATTGAAAGCTGAATTCATTATTCATAGCCCACAACATACAGTAAATATTCTTTGAAATACAACAACAACTTTGAGGAATCCATATTCCATTATTTTCTGAATGTCTTACACACAGTAGCCATGGATACCACCACTCACACCCTCATTTTTTTTTCCAGATTAGGATTCTGGTCAGGGTTGACACTTGCTGTTTTTAATTTTCATTTTATCATAAGCAGTTGAAGACTGTTGCCAGTGGTAATTTGCAATTTTTATCAAGACCTCTTCATTATAGCTTCTGACAGGACAGATGCTGTAATTAATCATGCAGGACAACTGGGGATAGTGGTCACAGTGTTCTCAAAGAGGAGTCACTACAGAGCAAGAAAAGGGGGGAAGGAATGGGCACTGAAATAATTATTTTGGCTCAAGAATTAGCATCCACCATCCATTTTAATAGCAATAAAGACTCAATGCCAGCTAGTTGGAGCCCCAAATAGAAGACGATTGCTTTTTCCTCTAGACATACCTTGCCCTTGCATCTTAATAAAATGATAATTATAAATAATTACTAATGGTTCTATTTATTTTGTTACTTTTTGGCCCCACTGCACAGTTTGTAGGATCTTAGATCCCCTACCAGTGATCGAACTTGTGCCCTCATCATTGAAAGCTCAGAGTCCTAAACCACTGGGCCACCAGGGAATTCCATTAATGGTTCTGTTTCTAATGGTTTAGCTTCTTTTTAACAGTCCTTGGTTTGGAGGCCATGCAATCCACATTCTTAGCTGTACATCTCGTGTTTTCAGCTAAAAATGGAAGATACCTGGGCTTAAACACAGGTTGGTATGGGCTCTATTTCCCCCATCTCCTACATATTCAAGGAACCACAAGTGAAATTTGACATATCATTTTATTTGAAAAGTGAACAGTTGCCTGGTTGTTGCATCAAAATACAGTCCACAGTTTTTACTGAAATGTGTTTATTCTATAGCAAGATAAAAGCATTTTTGTTTTAGTTAAGCAAAATACAAACAACTTAATTGCTGCTATCATAACTCATAAAAAAGTATAAAACAGCATAAAAACACAATAAGCAACATAGCAATGAATGGTTTATGTCACCAGTGTTTACGTTAAAGCCTCGTTTATGAAAACTTTACAACACATGATATGAAAACTTACAACTTTGAAAGAAAATATTTACATTGATTATTCAGATGTGATGCGCCTTTTAAATATTCTACCGGTATTACATC
>SJYW01057429.1:0-24247 GCA_006410735.1 Raphicerus campestris | reverse complement strand
TCTGTGTTTTAACCAGCCTTCCAGGACTAACTCTGAGGCACTCTCAAGTTGTAGTACCACCGGGGCAAGCGTTTCTTGCCATCTTCCTGGGTGCCTGGCATCCTCTGGGCTCTGAGGGAACCCGGATGTCTGCCCTGAGATGATGGCCAGGTCCTGGGGTCACTGATTCCCACACCAACAACTGCAGGAGGGCTGGCTGAGGGCTTCTCCCAGTGGCTGTGTTTCTGATCAAACAAAATAAAACTAGATGATACAGAAAACACCTGGGAGATGTGGCCCAGATAAGATGTGCTTCTAAGAGAAATTGAAAAATAGACTCTCATAGCTTGCGGGTTTTATTCAGGATGAAGCAGGCCTTTGGTGGGGATAAACAGAGCTTTGTTTCCAGGACCCCTTGTCTGAGAGAGGGCCGTCTTAGGGCACTGGAGGTCCTTGGTGACCAATAGCTGAGTCCCAAGTCCCATAAGGCCAGAGCTCTTCACAGAGGAGCCACCGTCTCTAGACAGCACCAGATGTGAAGAACATGGAGCATCACTGCTAGACTCATCTTCAAAGGAAAGGCAAGACTGAAGTTCAAGGATACTGAAAGGAGATTCTGTAGTATTTCCTGAAATGCCAGTGGACTCGCTGTGCAATGGCACCGAAGAATCCCAAGCTTTTTTTAGGGTCTTCACTTACATGACACTTCATTTTTCAAAACATATTGAAAACTCCTGTAGGTGTTAGATTTTTCAGAAAGCTGTGACTTTTGACTGTAGGCAAGCATTCACTGCTTATATTGGCTTGTTATAGGCGCTCTGTGATGTCATGATGTCACAGGGAGAGTTTAGGTCCTTTCCTCCCTGACCCTGGCGAACTGCCCCCAGGCCACATCCCTCAGACAAGCCCAGGCTGAGGACCCCAGGTGTCCTCACCTCACCAACACTCTGTAGCCAGTTTGTACGTTTCTGAAGGGAAACATATTCATCATGTCCGATCTTGAGCCTGAGATTGATCAAATCGTAAGACCGCCTTAAGGAAAATAGTTGTGTGGCATACAACCCCTCCAGCCAGCTCTTGGTCATCTAAGGTATTTCAGCTGTCTGCCAGACAACGGCCTCCTAGGGAGCTGATTAAAGGATCCTTGCAAAACAAACCGATTTCTGAGTCAGACAGTCAAGGACTCATTATCCATTAAGTAATTTATGGGATGCCTTTAATTTCATTTTGCATAAATCTAATTACAATAAAGAAACCATGTCTCCCAGAGTTTTCTAAATTTTAATGTGGAGAAAATCTTGAGGATTTCCTATTTTAAATCTTTAAATTCTTAAAATACATCATTTAAAAGAATGATTTTTTTTTCCTTCCTGTAAGTGGCTTGAAATCTGAACATCCCCACCTCTATTTCTGGAGCTTAATTTAAAATAGCTCTCCACGTGTGCGCTCCCTTGGTCCTTGACTCGGCACATCCTGAGTGGGAGATGAAAATGCCTGGGCTAGAGAGGGACCCAGGGCAGCGCCATCCAAAGCACTGGGCTAAGAGCCACTTGACCTCCAGGAGTGGTATAATCCCGCCCTAATCACAGGCCCTGAGAAGAGGTCCCTTCCCATAGGAACCACAGAGAACCAATAAAAACACGCAAACCACTGCAGTCCCAACTGCAAAAGCCATAGAGAACCTCACTGACTTTTCCAAGGAAGAGAGTGAAGGCAGCAGCCAACGTGATTGTCCCTAAAAAGACTTTTGTTTCTAGACACCTTTCAGATTTTTTAAAAAATATATTGGAAATGTAAATGAAATCGTGCTTTGAAATTCTGGCATGGATTATGGGTAAGAACCAGTCAAATCCTAAGGGGAAGCAACCCTGACTGTTCCCTGGAGGGACTGACGCTGAAGCTGAAGCTCTAATATTTTGGCCACCTAATGTGACGAGCTGACTCACTGGAAAAGACTCTGATGCTGGGAAAGATTGAAGGCAGGAGGAGAAGGGGACGACAGAGGATGAGATGGTTGTAGAGCATCACTGACTCAGTGGACATAAGGCTGAGCAAACTCCAGGAGACAGTGAAGGACAGGGCAGCCTGGCGTGCTGCAATCCATGAAGTCACAGTCGGGGACGACTTAGTGACTGAACACACACGTGGGTAAGAATGGAATTTTCTACCCTGGATACCAGTCAGTTGTTCCTCTGCTTCTCTGAATAGCTGTGAAATGTCACCTAAGTTCTCTGAGCTTTGGTTTCCTTGTTTGGAATCATGAGGATTGAAANCAAAGTCTAACCTAAAGGAATAAGGCTCTGAATAGAGAATGTCAGTATTATCCTGTAAGAAATTTCTAGCAAGTGCCATGGGCTTACCCTGCTGCTGCCAAGTAAGTTGAGGGTGAAGGTGAGAAGATGCCCCAGGGATAAATTATTTGAGCTCCAAAACTCTGAATCCTCAGCCCAGCGGTTTTCAAAGTGTAGTACGTGGGCCAGCAGTCCCAGCAGCCTCTGGGAACTTGCTAGCAATGCAGATCCTTGGGTCTCAGCCCAGAGGTCCTGAAGTCCTAGGTGTGGGGCCCAGCAGTCTGTGTTTTAACCAGCCTTCCAGGACTAACTCTGAGGCACTCTCAAGTTGTAGTACCACCGGGGCAAGCGTTTCTTGCCATCTTCCTGGGTGCCTGGCATCCTCTGGGCTCTGAGGGAACCCGGATGTCTGCCCTGAGATGATGGCCAGGTCCTGGGGTCACTGATTCCCACACCAACAACTGCAGGAGGGCTGGCTGAGGGCTTCTCCCAGTGGCTGTGTTTCTGATCAAACAAAATAAAACTAGATGATACAGAAAACACCTGGGAGATGTGGCCCAGATAAGATGTGCTTCTAAGAGAAATTGAAAAATAGACTCTCATAGCTTGCGGGTTTTATTCAGGATGAAGCAGGCCTTTGGTGGGGATAAACAGAGCTTTGTTTCCAGGACCCCTTGTCTGAGAGAGGGCCGTCTTAGGGCACTGGAGGTCCTTGGTGACCAATAGCTGAGTCCCAAGTCCCATAAGGCCAGAGCTCTTCACAGAGGAGCCACCGTCTCTAGACAGCACCAGATGTGAAGAACATGGAGCATCACTGCTAGACTCATCTTCAAAGGAAAGGCAAGACTGAAGTTCAAGGATACTGAAAGGAGATTCTACAGTATTTCCTGAAATGCCAGTGGACTCGCTGTGCAATGGCACCGAAGAATCCCAAGCTTTTTTTAGGGTCTTCACTTACATGACACTTCATTTTTCAAAACATATTGAAAACTCCTGTAGGTGTTAGATTTTTCAGAAAGCTGTGACTTTTGACTGTAGGCAAGCATTCACTGCTTATATTGGCTTGTTATAGGCGCTCTGTGATGTCATGATGTCACAGGGAGAGTTTAGGTCCTTTCCTCCCTGACCCTGGCGAACTGCCCCCAGGCCACATCCCTCAGACAAGCCCAGGCTGAGGACCCCAGGTGTCCTCACCTCACCAACACTCTGTAGCCAGTTTGTACGTTTCTGAAGGGAAACATATTCATCATGTCCGATCTTGAGCCTGAGATTGATCAAATCGTAAGACCGCCTTAAGGAAAATAGTTGTGTGGCATACAACCCCTCCAGCCAGCTCTTGGTCATCTAAGGTATTTCAGCTGTCTGCCAGACAACGGCCTCCTAGGGAGCTGATTAAAGGATCCTTGCAAAACAAACCGATTTCTGAGTCAGACAGTCAAGGACTCATTATCCATTAAGTAATTTATGGGATGCCTTTAATTTCATTTTGCATAAATCTAATTACAATAAAGAAACCATGTCTCCCAGAGTTTTCTAAATTTTAATGTGGAGAAAATCTTGAGGATTTCCTATTTTAAATCTTTAAATTCTTAAAATACATCATTTAAAAGAATGATTTTTTTTTCCTTCCTGTAAGTGGCTTGAAATCTGAACATCCCCACCTCTATTTCTGGAGCTTAATTTAAAATAGCTCTCCACGTGTGCGCTCCCTTGGTCCTTGACTCGGCACATCCTGAGTGGGAGATGAAAATGCCTGGGCTAGAGAGGGACCCAGGGCAGCGCCATCCAAAGCACTGGGCTAAGAGCCACTTGACCTCCAGGAGTGGTATAATCCCGCCCTAATCACAGGCCCTGAGAAGAGGTCCCTTCCCATAGGAACCACAGAGAACCAATAAAAACACGCAAACCACTGCAGTCCCAACTGCAAAAGCCATAGAGAACCTCACTGACTTTTCCAAGGAAGAGAGTGAAGGCAGCAGCCAACGTGATTGTCCCTAAAAAGACTTTTGTTTCTAGACACCTTTCAGATTTTTTAAAAAATATATTGGAAATGTAAATGAAATCGTGCTTTGAAATTCTGGCATGGATTATGGGTAAGAACCAGTCAAATCCTAAGGGGAAGCAACCCTGACTGTTCCCTGGAGGGACTGACGCTGAAGCTGAAGCTCTAATATTTTGGCCACCTAATGTGACGAGCTGACTCACTGGAAAAGACTCTGATGCTGGGAAAGATTGAAGGCAGGAGGAGAAGGGGACGACAGAGGATGAGATGGTTGTAGAGCATCACTGACTCAGTGGACATAAGGCTGAGCAAACTCCAGGAGACAGTGAAGGACAGGGCAGCCTGGCGTGCTGCAATCCATGAAGTCACAGTCAGGGACGACTTAGTGACTGAACACACACGTGGGTAAGAATGGAATTTTCTACCCTGGATACCAGTCAGTTGTTCCTCTGCTTCTCTGAATAGCTGTGAAATGTCACCTAAGTTCTCTGAGCTTTGGTTTCCTTGTTTGGAATCATGAGGATTGAAAACACTGGACTGGCCAAAAAGTTCATTTGAGTTTTTCCATTAACATCAAATGAACTCCTTGGCCAACCAATACATAAACCATAAATGGATGTACTGTAACCAAAATATAATTAGCAGTATATATGTGGCTTCCCAGGTGGCTCAGCAGTAAACCATAAATGGATGTACTGCAACCAACGTATAATTACTAGTATATTTTAACGACTCTCTATTTGGTGTCTAACCCTTATCAGCACTAGATAAGATACCAACTTGCCTTACATCTGTGTTCATACATAGACACACACACTGGTGGAAATGACTCCTATTCACTGTTATACATTTTTGTAAAGCAAATGAACTGTAGCTTCAAGAAAGCAGAGCCTCTTTCCATGAAGGAAGTACAAAGTATGAAGTCCTTCAGAGAATGTTACACAACCCTTTGATGGATGGTCTTCAAAAACTACCTCCAAACCCTCGTTCATTCTAAGCAGGGAAAGAACCCGGGCTACCAGTGATGTCTTCATTTCACATGATACTTGTTCTTTTGAACATACTTTCAAATCCACTTCTATAGGGGAAATTAAACACTGGGGCACTCAAGGTCATACAGTAAGTCAGATAAGCCAACGTTTCATGATAACAGAAATAAAAGGAGAAATTCCCCCACGAAAAAGTTTCCTCTTGGACCTGGTATCTTACAGTACAAGTGAAAACGTCATAAAATCCAGAGCTCCTTTTCCTGCACAAACATTTCCAGCCCATTTTCACTGTCATTTCCAAGAATGGACAGAGAGAAAAATCCCCTCTTCAGTTAGAAGATGAGCGATTTCTAAATATACTCCTGAAACTACAGCTAGATAGAACAGATTCAGCACATATTGGTATTCAAATTATGGTTTTTTTGCTATGCCTGTGTGTTCTATCTAAACATTTATAATTCAGTTAGGAGCTACTCTTATTAGAATAAAAGCAATCGTATTAGATACCAGTTAAGACTGACAGCACTCACCGGTTTCCTGGAAGTCCAGGACCCAGCGGGTATAGTCAGTTTAATTATCAAGCCATCTAGGCCTGAAAGCCAGGGAATCCTTTGTCAGAACTTCCATTTCCTGCCTCTGGTAGCCAGGACTGCTTTTCACTTGACCTTTTTTCCTTTTCTTTCTCTTTCTGTAATCACCAGCCAAATGCCTTGTTCATCTGCCTGTACATGTACAAATGCCAGTGACCCCTTTTGAACAAAATTTTTGTAACATAACTTTTATTACCAACAGATGAAAATCATACATAATCTAGCCAACATACACACATTTAAGAAAAATCAATATATTGTCATAACTGAAGTACAACTAAATATCAGAGGAAGTAGAGAAGATTGAGAGTCCCTTGGACTGCAAGAAGATCAAAGTAGTCAATCCTAAAGGAAATCAACTCAACATTCACTGGAAAGACTGTTGCTGAAGCTGAAGTTCCAGTGCTTTGGCCACCTGATTCGAGGAGCTAACTCACTGGAAAAGACTCTGACGCTGGGAAAGACCGAAGGCAAAAGGAGAAGGGGGCCATGGAAGATGAGATGGTTAGATAGCACCACTGGCTCAATGGACACGAATTTGAGCAGACTCCAGCAGACAGTGAAGGACAGTGGAGCCCGGCGTGCCGCAGCCCACAGAGTCTCAAAGAATCGGACACGACTTAGCGACTGAACAACAGCAAAGCTATTTATAAAATAAATGTGTTTTAGAATGTCCAAGCTTAGGCACAAGTATATTAGAAGACAGAATGAAGTGATGGATATCCATGACTTGTCTTGTGTGATGGGCACAGAAATGCAAACTGATGTAATGCCAAACAGTTCCTGTTAAAGTTCCTAACGAGTTAAGGAACAATCTTGCCTCAATTTACATAGTTGCATTCTTGAAAAATTCAGTTCTATCAACTTTCCAAAAAAATAAAAAATCAATTAGAAAAAAACACTTGTGCAATTATGTGAAAGAGTTAAGATCTTGACCCAGAATGCCCAGAATAGCATTTTTACTTATGTGAATATCCAGCTGTACACTCAGCACTCACTAGATACAGACTAGTTTTTCCCTCCCACAGAGTCATATCCATCGCAAGATGTCAAAATCTATTACTTCCACCCATTACATTCCAGAGATGTTACCTGGTCATTAGGACGATGAGGGAAAAATGCTCCTTTAAATTTCCAATGTTCTCTATAGGGGGCAGTGCTATCTCCACTGATGACAGTGCTGAGTAAATCTGAGTAAGTAGACTCCGTTATAAAATATCAGGATCATTAGTAATGTAGATATTGGGGAACACTTGAGATCTAGACAAGTCCCCAGCTGGAGGATCACTTAGGATGCATTAGAATTAGAAGAGCTCACAGGTGGTGAAGTTGGTTGGTGATTCTGGCAAGGGTCCAGGAGAAAAGGAACAATTCAGGCCCAAAGTTATACCAATGAGAAAGAATCTGCCTGCCGATTCAGGAGACACAGGAAAATCCCTGGGTCGGGAAGATGCCCTGCAGGAGGGAATGGCTACCCACTGCAGTATTCTTGCCTGGAGAATTCCATGGACAGAGGGGCCTGTGGGATTGGGAGTGAGCAATGCAGAGAAGGGAACTGTTAAAGAGGACTTCAAAATGCGGGTCCTGTGTGAGCGGGAGGACAATGATGCTCTGCCCAGGAGGAAGGAAGTTGGAAAGAGGAGGCATATTGGAAACTGGGGCATGGAGGTCGTGGTCATGGGTATATAGTTGGAATTACTATTCATAGAAATGATAGCTAACACCACAGAATGGCTAAAATGAGAGAGAAAAGAGAAATACTTATAACGATATTTACACCTGTGTGTATAATCTAGGAGGGGCTTCCCAGGTGGCGCTAGTGGTAAAGAACCCGCCTGCCAATGCAGGAAATGTAAGAGACCCAATCCCTGGGTCAGGAAGATCCCCTGGAGAAGGAAATGGCTACCCACTCCAGTATTCTTGCCTGGAGAACCCCACGGACAGAGCAGCCTGGCGGGCTACAGTCCATTAAGTTGCAAAGAGTCGAACATGACTGAAGCGACTTAGCACACACATATATGTAGGAGAGAATAAAGAAAGATTTGCACAGGGTCAAAGACACTGTCCAGTTGCTTAGAGATGACGGAAAGAAGAGGAGCAGGTGAAATCAGAAGAAAAGAGTAATATGAGACAAAGGGTTTTCTGAATAGTGTAACATCCAGGTGATGGGAGAAACATGCAGAGTTTCAGGGTGGACTGGACAGTCAAAAATGATCATTGCCCTGAGATCAAGGATATGTGGACAACTGGTGGCGGCAGATGTCACTGCTGACTCTGCAGGTGGCAGTTTAGACTGGGGGAGGTGGGTGCTGAGGAACAAGGTGCTCAGTGTCTGGGGCTCCCCACAATACCTGGGGCTGCAAGAACATCATGGAGCAGCCAGGAGAATTCTGAACTCTGGTGCTCAGCGGGCAGATGGCCCTTGATCACCTGTGGGCTCCTGGGGAAGCGACCTTTGTGAACCTGAGATCTGCTCACAGCATCTTAAGGCCACCCTCTGTGGAGCCCCAGGAGAGAGGCAAGAACCTACTTCTCCATCACTGTCCCCCATTTCCTTAGTCTTCTGAGTGGAAGGAGAAGAAACACAATGGGAGCATGGGAAAATGGCAGGATGGGGGTGTGGGCCAGAAGAGGCACCCAAAGGAGGAGGAGAGACTTGGGTACTGGCCAGGGTGGGGTGGGAGGCTCTGAGACTGGGGCAAATAGAAGCAGGGAGCAAGGGCAGCAGACTGGTCTCCGGCTGGAGGGCAGGCAGATGGAGTGAAGTAGCTCTTGCTGTGGCCCTTATATCTCAGTCCGGGAAGAGATATGGTACAGGCTGAGACTGGCTGAGGTGGGGCTTGAGATGTCCCCCAGGGGCAGAGAGATAAAGCCACAGATGTCAAACAGCCCAGGAAGCACCATTTCAGTGCAACAGCGTGAACTTGATCTGAAATATACTATTTCTCCACCTGCCCTTGGCAACCTGAGAACAGGAGCAGAGACAGGATGCTGCCAAGTTCCTGATGTGATACTGCATCAGTCCTACCCCCTCACTCCAGCTCACCCTGCTTTATTCCTTTCCAAAGTCCTGTTCCTTGTCTGACACTCAACATATTTACTTACCTATCTGCTCAAGCTCCCCCCCAAGCACAATGTGATGTCTCTGAGGGCAGAGTCTGTCTGTATCCCTGCCATCTAGGGCAACATCAAAACTTCAGGACAGGGCAAGTACACGATAAATATTTGCTGAATAAGTGAAAGGCTGAATAGCAAATAAGTAAAAAGAACATACTACGCAGCTCACAGTTTGTACCGCTTGTATGGTTTGCTTTGTTCCATCTTCATGATGTGATTTGAAACATCCCTCAGCCACTGTTGTTCTCGCTGTTAGCTCTCTGGGACTCTGATTTCTTAGCTTTAAAAACGAGAGGGCGCAACAATTTCTAAGGCCACTTCTGCCCTTAACGTTCTGTGATTGCACAGTGATTGGCAAGGCTGATTTAAGGAGAAATGTATTTTTAGGATCTATTCTGGAAATCTTATCAGCCCGGCTGGGTTTGGCCTAGATTTGTTACCAGGCCGTTTGAGCCCAGGGATCTAACAGGAGCAAGGGCATGTGTGTGTGTGTTGGTGAGGGGTGGGGAGGGGAGAATAGAAGGGAAGGGGAGGGGTCTTTGGGGAGCTCGTTGTGTTCCTGCACCAGAATTCAGATTCAAGGGGGCTCTGCACAGGCTCTGTACTCAGCGCCCAGGAAGGAGCAGGTGTTAAACACTGCAGTCCCAGGCTGCAGAAAGCACACAGATCTAGGTCTCAGGACCGCAGGGGTTTAGTTCCTCTTCTTCATGTTTTCTCTCCCACCAGAACAGCACATAGAGCGCTGCCACGCACCAGAAACTCAGCNTCTGGTGCAGGAACACACAGATCTAGGTCTCAGGACCGCAGGGGTTTAGTTCCTCTTCTTCATGTTTTCTCTCCCACCAGAACAGCACATAGAGCGCTGCCACGCACCAGAAACTCAGCCACAGTCCCAAGTCCTGTCTTCATGTGTGTTGGTGGGAGCGGCTCTGCTCTCAGACCTCAAGGAGGGGTCTGGAACTTTCTGAATGGGAGCACTACTGGTTCCTGAAGGCTCTCAACGAAAAAAAGAAAAAAGAAAGATTGCTCAAAGGGGAAGTGAATTTACTTCTTGGTAAGACTGGGCTCCAAGAGACCCTGGTATTTCCAGCAAGTGAAGGCCCAGTTTTTGAGCCACATGGCACTTCCCAGGTGATGCTTGTGGTAAAGAACTTGCCTAAAAATTAAGGAGACACTTAAGGGACACAGGTTCTATCCTTGGGTAGGGAAGATCCCCTGGAGGAGGGCACGGCTACCCACTCCAGTATTCTTGCCTGGAGAATCCCATGGACAGAGGAGCCTAGCAGGCTACAGTCCATGGAGTTGCAGAGTCGAACATGACTGACTCAACTCAGCACACACTCAACTCAGCACACACCATCAACACAAGATACCCTGCGGTTAAATGCATCTCTGAAGGCAAACTAGAGACTAGATTCTCCTCTGCTCTGGTCCCCTTAAGTGATAGCCATTGTTAGGTGCCCTTTCTTGATATTTGCAAGCTGGTGTTGAATCCATCCCAGGGAGGTTCTGCTGGGAAGATCCTCCCAGCCCACCAAGTTCTTTTCACTTCCAATCACATCCCACTAACTTCAGGGAATACAATCACAGAATCAGACATGGCGGGGTATCTGGATTGGATGTTCCCAGGGTTCAGAAGGACCCAAAAGGATGCAGAATGCTACTTATTTTTTTTTTTTTTTGAGCCCTGTGGGAAAGATACCAGCAGGGTCAGGCATGCAGGTGATAGTATCTCATTACTATCTAACCCCCCAAAAACTTTTCCCCACAGAGCACCATTTGACTTCAGCTGAAAAACTGAACCCAGGAATTCAGGATCAGGGAGAGATCAATCTACTCAAATAAGATTTTAATTTTGTTGTCATTTCACTCACCTTAGAAGTTAAAAAAAAAATCAATTTCCTGCCACACTTTTTAAAGTCGCCATTGACAAAGCATGACTCAAGTCTCAAGTACAAAGCAGGCGACAAAAGATGGTGGGAGTCAACAGTTCCCCTTATCTTTCAGGAAATTGAGTTAACTGCTGGAATCGAAATGGACAACAAATACTTTACTGTGCTTACAACTTGGGGTTCTGAGTAATATAAAAAAAAAAGGACAAATCTGGCAATCACAGGGATAGTCTATAAAAACGTCCGGCACGTTGAGGCCGGGCATTATCAGGGGTGACAACTGCTAATTGCTGGAGGGAGGTGGCATCGACTCACGACTTGTTAAAGCCCTCCTTCCCCTCCTTCCTCCTTTTGCTGCACTCTGCCCAGACAGGGCACTCCTTGGAGGCTAATCACCACTGTGGCTCTGCTTCCCTGCTGCCGCCAGTTGTCATTATTTCTAAGCAACGTCACCCTGTGCTGTGTCACCATGGCAACGGCGGGCCACCACTCAGAGGAGTGCCACAGGGAAACGAGGAGAGGAAAAAACAGGTCACGTGCCGAACCGCTCCCAGTCACGGGCAACTTCTGGGGTGGCAAACGTGCTTCTTCCCATTTTATGGAAGGGGAGACTGAGGAACGGACACAGGCTCTCCTGCCTTCCGGGGAAACGGAGGAACAAACCGCCAAAACTTAGGACCACACCTTGTCCGGCTCTGTGCTCCCTCGTTGATGTGGCGGTCGCTCAGTCATTCAACAAATGAGCAAGCAAACACCAGACAGGGTGGGTGCTTTGGTATTTTGTAGGTAAACCAAGAACTCCTTAGGCACCTGTTTCAATGTATGAACACTAAACAGTGGTCTCTTAACTACATGTTTTGCACATTATTTTCCAGACATACAATTTCTATTTAAATGTCTAAATAGTTTTGCTTTCCCCAGGTCTACCCAACCTGTGGACTTCCCTCAGCTCCTCAGTTCTTCTCTGCCCACTGTATTTCTCTCCAAAACAGATCCATTTTCCTTTAGGTGTTTTTTAAAGAGGTGTACTGCTCAGTTGGAAAATTAATAACCTGGTATAACCTGTGATACCACCCTCACGACAAGCTCTCAAGTTACCTGTTCATTATTTTTCAAAATGATTTTATCACCTGCGTTCCCATGTGCACGCTTCAACTGCTCTTCTAACACTGGTTATTCCTGAAACCAGTCTGACCTCCTTCTCAAAGAGAAGCAATGGCTTTGAATCAAACCAAATGTGACAAGATAAAATAAGAGAGAGGAAAAAAAAAGGTGGAGTCTGAATAACACCTTCTCTGATATGAAGATCATCCCATGACTACCCACTTAACAGTCTTTGCCTATTCCAGTCCCCCAAATCTCTTTTTTGTCTTTTGGTCATTAACACTATGTATAAAAAAGCAACTTGACCACGAAGTAAAGCTTTTACAATTAAAATATCATTTTCCTAATGCAGTCTCTAACAGAGATGAAATTGGAAATAATTTTTATGATGACAATAAAACTTTATGTGTAGACGTAAATGGGGTTTTGCTTATTGCAATGAGTCTTCCTGGCAGCAATCAGAACGTCTTTCTTAGGATTGAACATCAGTGTGCATCTAAGGGAGACATGGATGGTTTACCCACATCCACGATTCTGAGAGTCAAAGACATTGCATCTTACACAACCACGTGCCCTTGGGCCAGCCTTTAAAATGCAGCCTTCTTTGCCCCATTACTTTGTTGCCAAGACTCCAGCTGTCTATGAAAGCATATGGAAGACTTAACGCAGGGCACCAGTGTCAGGACTTCATGAGCGATGGACTTCAGGGTCCTTCCTGAGCGATGGTGGGAAGATGGCCACTGATGCTGGAAACTTCAGTGAAGGCCAGTGGCAATCCTGCAGCCCCGGTCAGAGACAACCCTGTCTGCACTGCTTTTCCCAGGAAGAATGACTCAGCAGCAGCAGCAAGCATTTATTAAGCCTGGCTCCATGCTATTCCCTGGGCCTGGCACTGTAACTCCTCGTCAGCTCTGCTAACAGCTATTCCCAGGTCTCATCTAGCTTCCCAAATGATAGTTCTGATATGTCCAAAGAAAGCTGATAAAAAAGATCCCTGTCCGCAGGCCAGCAGTTTTAAGGGTTCCCTCTCGCTTGTCTTGCTGCTGCTGCTGTTGCGAAGTTGCTCCAGTTCTGTCCAACTCTTTGCAGCCCCATAGACTGCATGTAGCCCATTCAGGCTCCTCAGTCCATGGAATTCTCAGGGCAAGAACACTGGAGTGGGTTGCCATGCCTTGCTCCAAGGGATCTTCCCGACCCAGAAATCGAACCTGCATCTCCTACGGCTCCTGCATTGGCAGGCGGCTTCTTTACCACTAGCACCACCTGGGAAGCCCTCTTACTTAAGTGGATGCTTTTGGCTACCCAAAGGTGACCTTCAGAAAGAGAAGCACTCTGCTTACCACGCGTCAGAAAGAAGATGGAGTGTTTGAATCCACAAGTCCCTGGGTAGACTATGGACCAACTATGGATAATCAGCTCAGCTCTTCTCATTACCCACCCAAAACACAGTTAGTTCATCAGATTCCAGGCAGTTTCTAGAAGGAAAGGGCAACCAGCATCTCTTTTTCCAAAGTGTAGAAGTATAAAAAGTAAAGAGTCTCTGAAATGTACTTGACTGCCCTTTGGGAATAGCCTAATTGCCTAATTGTCAGCAGATGGGTAGGGCTGGGAGTCAGAAGAGCTTTTGCACAGTGACATGTGAGCCAGGAGGTTTGGGGGTGAGTTTACTCAAGTCATAAAAAAACGACCAAGCAGTGGTTTTCAAACTGGGGTGTGAGCAGCTACAAGGCCAAAGGTAAACATGTAGCGTAGTTTACGGAAACATGGATTTTATTTTAAAAGTTTGGGGGTAAAAGGGGTGAGTCATTTAAAGTTATTTTTTAATATTAGAACATTATATATATATATATATATATCACACACACACACACACACATACAGGCTTCCCTGGTGGCTCAGATGGTAAAGAATCTGCCTGCAATGCAGGAGGCTTGGGTTCAATCCCCCTGGAGAAGTGAGCGGCTATCAACTCCATTATTCTTGCCTGGAAACTCTGACGGACAGGGGAGCCTGGTGGGCTACAGGCAGTGGGGCTGCAAAGAGCTGACACGATTGAGTAACACATATACACAGAGAAGACAAGATTTAGAAGACTTCAAATAAATAAGAAGACCTGTTCCGTCAGTCCTTCTAAGCCTCAGGAGACCAACTCCTCTCTCCTCTGCTATCATGATGCCTCAATGGAAAAACTTGAGAAATACTGAAGGACAGGGTCTCCTGGGCTGCTGCTTCTACTTTTAACATCTAGGGATTGTGTTTCTTACCTAGTAGTAAGAGGAATCTTTAGGGACCTGTGATCCAGTGGGGTTTAGTTTGTTAACTGCAGCAGTAACACAAAGTTCACTGCAGCGAAAGATTTCATCTGAATCACTAACCCTCCTCAAAGAAAATAATGCTTTTCCAGGCCATTCACTTGCCTAAAATGATCATGGGGGTGTACTCTGGACTTGGTGTTACCTTTGGGGCTGGGCAATCTACTATAGTTGATTAATCTACCAATTAATCTACTATAAAATCAGAGCTGGTCAAAAGCACTTGGACTGTTCATGTCGCTGAGAAGTGGTGTCCATTGCGTTTCAGTTGTAATTTGCTCACTTGGACAAGAGAAAATCTTGCTTTAAGAAATGCATCAAATTAACTATTTTTCTTAGGAACTTACAATATGACTAAGGATAATATGGTAATGAAAAAGCAGATTTGGAATTGCAAATCATTTTATATCCCCACACATATAGGAATTAAACATGACAGAATGGGGGACTAGGTTTAAGGTCAAAAGAAGTCAAAATCAAGTTTAAATCAAACGTTCAGACTGAAAAAGTATTGAGGCATATGTTTGTCAGAGGCTATTATAGAGATAAGTTAGAGTAAGAGTGTTAGAGTAAGTTAATAATGTTAGTTTTTATCTTAAACTTTTATTACCAAAATTTTTATCAGCTACTTACTCCTGATATTTGCTAAATGCCTTCCTTTCCAATCATAATGTAACAAATTCCTCCATCATGCTTCAAAAATTGGAATTTTTTTTTTCAGATTTCTAGATGTGAATTGTGATTTTTCAAATGGAAATCACAAATGTTAATAAATTTGGAAATGATTCAGTGTTACAATGTTTTAATTTAGATATCTAAATGCTTCTTACTCAGCAACATTTATCAACCAAAATTCTATATGCTTGAAAAAATTGTATTGGAAAACCCCTAAAGAAAAAAATCTAGTGCATTTTCTAGAATGTAAACTTCTAAAAAAAACACTACCTGATAATTTCTATAATAAGTATAAAAAGTATGATGAAACTGTAAAAAGAAAATTTTTGTGCATCATTATTCCTTAAAGGGAGGATTAGCTTAAGGATTTTTTCTAATTGAGAGTGAAAACTAGTAAACTTGGAATACATTTAATTTCCTTGGAAACAAATGAACGAGATCCACAAGTGATGGTAGCTTTTACTCATGTGTCAGAGGTGTTTCTGTCTCAAAAACATGAAGTTTTAACTCATAAGGAAATTTTTAGAATATAATGTGAACTTAATATCTATATATGTTTCTACTTGATATCATTTAATCAGGTCATGAACTTTTGAGGGTACACTACTATGAACAAACTATATATCCCAAATAAGTCTAAGCTGAGATTCCCTATGACTGGGATGAGTAGTTTTCATTTCTTTGTTTTAATTACAAGATTCAATAAATATCTGTTGAGTAGATAAATGGATAGATGGATAAATGGGACAAAACCAAAAAAAAAAGATTCTCTCTATTTTAAATGTATATATCAGTTATATTTTCTATAAAGGATACTTTTGTACAGTCTAAATGTACTAGCCTGAACTGTGTTTTTAATACATCAAAACTAATATTTATGAGATGTGTAAGGGTCTGAACTTTCAGTTAGCAAGATGAAATATCTACTGCTGGTTGCATTATTAGTTGAAAATTCTCTGGGGAAGCCTGCATTCATAGCAGGATATAAAATAGAGAGAAACATCTGTCACTAACTATTTGCTTTTGAGAAGTTTCAGAAGATCAGCTGTTCAAAATTTTCAAACAGTCAGGAAACAGTGCAGCCAATACCTTAATATATAACAGGAATATATGGCATAACTATTGGAAAAGAAGAGAAAATGTTATCATTATCTTCAGACGATATGATTATATACCTAGAAAATTCAAGAGAATTAAATTTAATTCTCACTAGGAAAAAGTGAGTTCTGTTGAGCTGCCAGAAATGAGATAACTAAATAGAGTTAAATGGAACCAGTAGTCTTCTTGTTCTCCAGCATAGCAATAATCACGTAAAATACAAAAAAGAAAAATATATCATTTATAATAGCTACATAAAACAAATGGGAATAATGCTAACTCAAAATGTTTTAGACAGATATAAAAATTAACAAACTATCTGGAGATATAAAGTAATAAGTGAATAAAACTGAGAGATTTTTAGATTAGTGTTCTTATTTAAGAATATTAGATCTTACAAAATTATAGATTCAACATGATTTTAATAAAATATTAAAAGGATTTTTTGTTGCTGGAAGAGGTTATTATGATTATGGGAAAGAACTTAAAAATGATTTTGAAATTTATCTGAAGAAGACATAGATAAGGATAGAAAAGAAATTTCTGAAAAAGAATCACAGTGTATGGAACTGGCACTAGTAGATGGATACATATGCTATTAATCTAAAACAATCAGAACAGTTTGTTACTAATGAAGGAATAGATAGCTAAATCAATGAAACTGACTCAAAGGATCTTGAGAGAGACCCCAGTTCACCAAGAACTCAGGATCCAAGATAAGTACTGCATATGGGAAAAGATGCCTTATTCGTATTGAGAAAGTTCGGAAAAATTGAAAAGAAAAAATTATTTTGTAAACTCATACCGTTCCTCAAAATAAATTCTATGTTGATTTGATTTAAAAAGATAATCCACAAAATGGCAAAAGAAAATATAGGTGAATCATTCAGCAGTAACAGGCAGGCATGTCTTTTGAAGAATTAAGAAAGCAAACAATGCATACAAAGAAAACAAAAAAAGAACAGCAAAAAGCTCGATCTTTTATGGTTTCGATCAGGTGGTGACACGAAGCTTCTGGTTCAGTGTCAGCTTGCGGGCAAGCAGCTATATAACTTCCCCCACAAAATCCCCAGTAAAATAACTAACAGTTGATTTAAGAAATGGGGAAAAAGAGAACTTTCAGCAGGGTTAGAAACAAGGAAAGTGTATCAGCCACATGTTTTGAAGTCTCTGCTACTACTAGTTATACTGAAAAACCCCAGCTTTTGCCCAGGAGTTATATTAAACCAATAAACAACACGTCAGTGATCAGACTCCCTTGTGCCATAGAAACAGCAACAGCAGTGAGGCTTGGCCAGGCTGGATACTTCGCATACAGGCTGCGGACACGGAAAAGCTGGGTAGACAGAAGTAACCCCCATAATAAGAAATTGAGCAGAGGCGACATATCCCTACCAGGCACCCCCTGACCAGAACCCCCTCCACCTTGTACTGAAGCTGTACCGCCATAGAACTCCATCAAATTGACACCAAGGAATCTTTTACTTCATGTTTGAGGTGAGATGCTATCTACAGTCAGGTGGCAAGTGACAAGCCATAAACACAGATTTCTCTGCCCTGGTTGAATAAAAAGAAACCAGCCTGAGCAGACTTCATTCAAGATGAATAAATGAATTAAAAAAAAAAAAGGCAAAAAACTAGACTTGTAAGGAAGATCCAATATGAGACCAATGGAAAGATTTTGCAAACTAAAATGAAGATCAAAATGGAACGCTCAAGGTTTATCATAAAAAAGTGGGAAATATTAAGATACCATCTTGCTTTATGTTTTCAGTAAAGCTGAGTAAAATTCATGCCTTCTTCACGGACATATGAACTAAAAAAGGAAAGATGAGAAGAAAAGACAACAGACTGAACTTAAAAGGGACTGAGAGCTATCCAGAAATAAAAATAGTAGTTGGTTGACGTAAGAAAGGAATCTGAGTAAACCAACATTTCAATAGCAGATTAAAACACACACACACACACACACACTTAATTTTATGCTCTGCAGAGCACTGCCAGTGTACAAAATGGAATCAACGAGGTGGAGGATACACGGGATGTATTCGTGCAACATACTGAAAGAGGAAAAAGATGAAAATGATCAGAGAGCTAGTGACACCTATGGAGGCTAGAAAACAAAGACCCAACCTAAGAACTATTAATGCCTTAGAGAGAGAGAGAGAGAGAGAGAAAGTGAGTGAGAAAGAAACAATGAATTAAAACCTGTACCTTTTAAGAGCAATACTTAAAAGGTACAGGTAACAAAGTCTTGGGAGGTTCAGAAAGGAACTGAGAAAGAAGATCCAAAGAGAATTTGGTGCTCGAGGCAAAGCAACAAAAAGCCTGTGAACACCCTAGCAATTATAGAGATAAAGGGAGATTTCTAAAATTATTAGCCTTTCTGCCCCCTGCAAAAGAGTTAGCTACAAATGAACTCACTGGCCTCCGACTTCTCTTGGGCAGTACAAAACACTGATCAAAGTCAATAGGAACATCTCTACTGAATTTCGAGTGAAAAACGTATTACTCCAAATAAATACACTCAATCATATTCTATTTCCTGCCAGAACGTGAAGAAGATTCTCAAATCTGTACTGGATCAAAAACTACAGCAGTTCCCAGGAATACCACTAGAGCTAGATTCTGAAGGGAAAAAATTAGGCATTGGGATTAAATATTTATGTATTAGGATGTTCATCACCGCATGATTTATGAGAACAAACAATTAGTTTGCTTCAACAACGCAAATGTTAAGTGACAGGAAATGCTAAATACATGATGGTATCCTCATATCATCGGACGTTAATCAGCTCTTAATAACCATGTTTTCTAACCATGTAGAATCTCTGATCTAAACACTTCTCGTNATTAGTTTGCTTCAACAACGCAAATGTTAAGTGACAGGAAATGCTAAATACATGATGGTATCCTCATATCATCGGACGTTAATCAGCTCTTAATAACCATGTTTTCTAACCATGTAGAATCTCTGATCCAAACACTTCTCGTGTGATATAAATATTTTTTCTTTAGGAAGCAAATGTTCTATTACCAGAAAACAAAACAAAAAATATTGTAAGAGAAAAAAATTCTAAAAATGCCCCCTGGGCTTTTATGCTTGCAAACATGTCACTTCCTGAACAATAGGTCAAATGCTATGAAAATCTAGGGACAATCATGTGTAAGCTACAAGTACACTTCCCAGCCTGAATAGCCTCAAATGCAAGAAAGTAGCAAGACAGAGAAATTACATTCTTTTGCTAAGTCTGGACATACTTCTATGATTGTGAACTCTGCCCAGTTAGATGAAATAATAAGCATATCATATGTCATAGTCTGGTGTCCAAGTTGATCAGCAGAAATTATAATAATCAGTGTTACTGAAAAATAAGTCACAAGGTAAAATACAATTTAGTATTTCAACAACCTGATGTTAATCTGAATAATTCAAACTCACAGTGAGTGGGTGGTGGTAGAGGGGCTGGCCAACTTTTAAGAAAAGAAATTAAAGGAAAGAATGAACAGAGTGACAATGGCTTGCAAATTGCAGCTTTCCAATAATAGTAAAATTTGCATAGCACTTTTCATAGAACTTGGGAATAAAAATGTTACATTATAACTGCTGGTTATTACTTCTAATAATAAGACATAACTAATGGAAGCACCAAATGAGACAGTTTAAGCATGACATTTAGGCTATGGCTCCACTGTCTCATCACCTCCTTTGATTCAATAGGATTTTAGATAAAAAGAGAGGGGTTTCTTAAGGAAAAACAGGCATCTGAATTTTACTTTTCTTAATAGAAGTAGGGAACGTAGAGATTGTTTTTGTGTTTCAAATGGCTAAAGATATTAGGCTATGGTTTGGTTTCTTTGGGGACTTGGAGCGTGTATTTTAGAAGGATGGTTGGCTAAGGTCTGGAATGAAGCGTGAGTCTGCAGTATCAGGGCCCCATCATCACTGTCTTTTGCTTTAATCAACTAATCTATTCCATCAAGTACAAGAGTGTCAAACATGACTATGAAATATTAGGAAGAGTAAATTGTTATGCAAAGAATAAATAATTAGACGTTAAATCCAGGAGTAATAAATATGGGAGGAAATATTTGCCAAGAAACACTGTTTCCAGTGCAACATAAAAACATTAAAACTAGAGTGAGACTGTCTGATGATAGAATATTTTACGTTGAGAAGGATTTGCTATGTATGTTTTGATTGAAACTAAATGTGTTCTAGGTATGGGTCCACCTAGGTTTGGGGGTAAAAGTTACAAGCAAAGCAATCAGTCAGCAGATCCAAAATATTAAACTGCTTATAAACTATTTAAAACAAAAATAATGCCACTAAATCAAAACGTGACTAAACTATAGGGGGGCATTGTTAATTGCTTTTTAAAGCTATCTGACTTTATGAATGAACCTAAAGAAACATCTAGAGTTCTAAACATTTTTCATATAAGAAACACCACTGTCTCAAAATCCATGATACTTTATATTTGAATTCACAGATGCATATCCCAAAATGTATCATTAACTTCAACTGATCAGAAGAGAAACAGATATGAGAGAAATGATGTCTTCCTTAAGAACTCTGAGAAGAACCATAGTCACGTTCTTCCAGAATGAAAAGCTAGATATTTTCTGTCTTAGACCTTGGAATGAATCTTTTTCTGGTCCCTCTTTCAAAAGACAATCCAATCAAAAGACAATCTGGAATTTAAAAAATCAGGGCAGCAAACTATTTTAAAGGAAAAACAAATAGCGTGCTCTCTGAGGGCTTCGTATTAACATATAGCCAGGATTCAGGTTCCTGTTCCTCCTAATAATGCTGAATATAAAAAACAGAATAAAGCAGACGGCAGTTTTTAATGAATCATCTTTTTAAAAGAGACATGGTGGGCAATTTTAAAGTTCTCTTCATGTCTTAGTGAAAAGCCTCAATATAATTATTCTCATTAATATCATCAGCTGTCATTTACATAGAATTTTATCCAGTGAATAAAGTGCTTCCAGCATGCACTATCTCATTAAATTTCAGACGTGGACAATAGGTACTCAAAGGGTTGGTTTGGAGACTGTCAGCCTGCACAAAAAGGAAGATTTCCAATTACAACTTTCATTATTTAGGCTACTCAACACTGTCTTCCCCAGATTATCAAATATCAGTCTCATTGTGACCCCATAAGTATTTGGATTCATGACTGCCCCCGTGCTATTTACAGAACAGCAATAAGTATATTAAGAAAATCTACTGGCTTTACGATAAAGCTGACTGTAACCAGCTCATAAAGCTGGTATCTGTGTCCTTCAGCAGGAAGGAAAAAATCCCGTCTGGGGGAGAGCCTGTCCTGTGGTGTGGTTCAGTACAATAGCTCTCTTTTTCTTTACAGGGTCAAAAATTCAGCAAAAGAAATTAATAAAAAGCCTTCTCAGATTAAAAAAAAAAATCTCTCTCTACCGCCAACCCCACTGCCCCCTCCCACCAGAAGACAGAGACAGAGAATTTTAGAAACAGGAGTTTATTCACAGTGCTTAACTCAAAGCAGACTTCCTCTGGATTAGAAGTGCAATTTACATACTGTATAAAATGTCAGGATGATATTCTGGTTCCTTATACACACTGCTGATTTTATTGTATACTTTACAGTCTTTTCCTCCCATAAAAATTTCCCCTTTTGAGGTTTAGATCATTTTCTTACGTAAAGAGTAGGCATTCACATTTTTCTTTTTGAAATAATGAGGCAAAGTGGTTCGCCATAACTATCTGAAGTTCAACAGGCATTGACCCATGAATATATATGTATATATATGAATGTATGTATGTGCAGGCAGATAAAGAGAAATAATAGTAAGCAACATTGATTGAGGGCTCTCAAAATGCTAAAGCTCTAAAATTCTTATTAGTCAATGCCTGAAATATCACTGCCAAAGTCTTGTTTGAAAGCTGGGATGAGTGGTTATGTTTAAACTTTGAACTCCAAACAGAAATTTCAGCCAGTTTTAGAGGCTGTCTGCAATTTAGGCTCCATATTGAACTAACAGTGTAAATGTTCTAAACCTCACTTTTTTTTTTAATCTGTAAAATGAGGCAGTATTATACATCTCTCTCAGGGCACATTAAATTAGAAA
Organism: Raphicerus campestris; assembly: GCA_006410735.1. NCBI lineage: Eukaryota > Metazoa > Chordata > Mammalia > Artiodactyla > Bovidae > Raphicerus > Raphicerus campestris. Next base: position 2,084 of record SJYW01057429.1, on the reverse strand, counting down.
AAAAAATTAATGTTTTGAAAGTAATTGTCAAAGTGCCTAGAACATAACAAGAGCTTTAAAAGAGTTAGTTCCCTTTTTCTGCTCTATTCATTATCTGTTATTTAACCTAGAAATCAAAGAAAATTGTGCTGCTCTGTGGACCTGGCCCTGAATTCCTGATTTGTTTTAGTGGAGGGACATAAGCACTTGTTCACTTCTTTTCAAAAACAGTGAGAGAAATGACTACAAATTAAACTATAGCAAAATATCAGAATCCCATCTCAAAAGGCTCATTCCTGTGTTAACAGCTTCCAACCCCGCCACCCTGGCTCACCTAATATCACTTTCAGGAGAAAGGAGAGAAAAGCAGAGTTGTAAAATCATTTTGTTTCCTCAAGCTTAGAAAAAACAAAAGTGCATTTTATATAGCTAACTTTAGTCAAGGCAATTTAATTTTTCCCTTAGGGTTTGAGTGAGTTAGGATGGTTCCATGGATACCATCCTTGTAGAAAGAACTTTCAAGGGCTGGATTTTGGAGACACCCAGAAATTTAGTGTTACCTGCGGCATGCACGTAATCCAGAGAGGACTTTTGTGAGGATTCCAACTTTGCAACCCCTTGGAAGGGCCTATGCCAGACTACCAAATGGATGTCACTCAGGTCTCCTCTCCCCGCCTTCCTCGTCCATGGCAGGCATGACCAATGGATCCCAGTGCTCTTCCCCTGTGAGTCTACACTTGGCACTCGAAAATTTCTCAAAACAAGTTTCCAGGCAGGCAGCCACCACCGACAGATCAGAGTTCCCTTGTGAGCTGAAGCCACCCCCAGACTAGGCTAAAGGTTACCTTTGAACTACTTGTGAAAAACAAGGGCAGAGGCTGTGTGCTTGCTGAATAAATGAACTGTCTTCATGTAATTCTAATGGGAATATTTACCCTACTTGTGAGCACAAACGTCTCAGGCATTTATTTCATTACCATTCATTTATTCACTTAGATATAATACCCGAAATACTACTTATAAATCACTCTTATCTCTTCATTAATAAGCGCTTCTTAAGAGTCATTATGAGATAGAATAGTCTTGGCCAGTTCACATTGCTGTATGTCGTTATAATTAAGAAAAGTGTACATCTTTATGAGTAGTTTATAATTCGGGCTCTTCAGTAATTAGATTGAAACGAAGTATTATTATGTTTCCATTTCATTTTCTATAGTAGTGGATAAATGGAGGCCTACCTGGGGTGCCTGTCACCCAGATAAGCTTCTGTTTTTATGGGTAGTGCAAAGATGTACCGAGAGCTGATTCCTTCAAAACAAGCACTGCAAAACAAATGTCTGATTCTTTGGCCAGTGTGCATCAGTGGCAAAACAAACAGGCCATTATATCTGTGGCAAAGAATGAGATTGCAAAGTCAGTGAGGAACAAGGCACATTATCAGCTGGTCTACATTGTAAAACAAAGGCACAAAAGCGCTGTTAATACACGAAAAAGCCAAAGTTTCACGGTTCTCAGTGAACTTCAATGGCTGGTGGGATCAACCTGAATTTAAGTTGACTTGTCTCTGTTTAGTTTCCATATTTTCCTTACCAGACGGCATGTCTCCCTTTCTGATCAGGATCTACTCAGCAGTATTCCTGGGTACTGGCCTCTTTTTCTCTCTGTCTCTCTCAATTTGTTGCTCTTAAAATGATAGCCTGTGTTTATTCACGATTTAAAAAAAAAAATCAACCTTTTTGAAACACGAGTAAACTGAAATGTGCTGCACCTATTTTCACGAATGCGGTTTTTCTTGGGGCATGTGGTAATATTTGAAAGAAAGCAAATGCAACTAAAGAATTGCTTTGGAATTTTACAAGCATTTCTAGGACCTAACCCTGTAACGCTAAGGCCTTTAAACTATGAGGAATTTTGAAACCACCATCATCTAATGTCATGTGAGATGAACTGTGTTTTTTTTATTTTGTCACTTTTGGCCAGCTGGTAGGGCAGCAGACAGTCCACACCACGGTGGAGCAAAAGGCTGTAGTTTCTTGCATTTTTGACGGTGTGTGGAGAGCAAGTAAGCATCTGTAGAAAAGCTTCACTTCGACTGTTTCCCCTGC
>SJYW01057422.1:2088-17556 GCA_006410735.1 Raphicerus campestris | reverse complement strand
ACTCCTGCTTTCTTTTGGTCTCTATTTGCATGGAATATCTTTTTCCAGCCCTTCACTTTCAATCTGTATGTGTCTGTAGTTTTGAGGTGGGTCTCTTGTAGGCAGCATATATAGGGATCTTGTTTTTGTATCCATTCAGCCAGTCTTTGCCTTTTGGTTGGGGCATTCAACCCATTTACATTTAAGGTAATTATTGATAAGTATGCTCCTGTTGCCATTAACTTTGTTGTTTTGAGTTCGGATTTATACGCCCTTTTTGTGTTTCCTAAAGTTCATCCTTTAGCATTTGTTGGAGCACTGGTTTGGTTGTGCTGAATTCTCTCAGCTTTTGCTTGTCTGTAAAGCTTTTTATTTCTCCTTCATATTTGAATGAGATCCTTGCTGGGTACAGTAATCTGGGCTGTAGATTATTTTCTTTCATCACTTTAAGTATGTCTTGCCATTCCCTCCTGGCCTGAGGAGTTTCTATTGAAAGATCAGCTGTTATCCTTATGGGAATCCCCTTGTGTGTTATTTGTTGTTTTTCCCTTGCTGCTTTTAATATTTGTTCTTTATGTTTGATCTTTGTTACTTTAATTAATATGTCTTTGGGTGTTTCCCCTTGGGTTTATCCTGTTTGGAACTCTCTGGGTTTCTTGGACTTGGGTGATTATTTCCTTCCCCATTTTAGGGGAGTTTTAAATTATTATCTCCTCAAGTATTTTCTCATGGTCTTTCTTTTTGTCTTCTTCTTCTGGGACTCCTATAATTCGAATGTTGGAGCGTTTCATATTGTCCTGGAGGTCTCTGAGATTGTCCTCATTTCCTTTAATTCATTTTTCTTTTTTCCTCTCTGATTCACTTATTTCTACCATTCTGTCATCTATTTCACTAATCCTATCTTCTGCCTCCATTATTCTACTATTTGTTGCCTCCAGAGTGTTTCTGATCTCATTTATTGCATTATTCATTATATATTAACTTTTTTAATATTTCTTCTAGGTCCTTGTTAAACCTTTCTTGCATCTTCTCAATCCTTGTCTCCAGACTATTTATCTGTGATTCCATTTTGATTTCAAGATTTTGGATCATTTTCACTATCATTATTCGGAATTCTTTCTCAGGTAGATTCCCTATCTCTTCCTCTTTTGTTTGGTTTGGTGGGCATTTCTCCTTTTCCTTTACCTGCTGGTTATTCCTCTGTCTCTTCATCTTGGTTATATTGCTGCATGTGGGGTGGTCTTTCTGTATTCTGGCAGTCTGTGGAGTTCTCTTTATTATGGAGTTTCCTCACTGTGGATAGGATCAGTGTCTTGTCAAGGTTTCTTGCTTAGGGAAGCTTGTGTAGGAGTTCTAGTGGCTGGAGCTGGATTTCTTCTCTCTGGAGTGCAATTAAGTGTTCAGTAATGAGTTATGAGATGTCAATGGTTTTGGAGTAACTTGAGCTGCCTGTATATTGAAGTTCAGGGCTGTGTTCCTGTGTTGCTTTAGAATTTGCATGGTATGTCTTGCTCTGGAACTTGTTGGGCCATGGGTGGTGCTTGGTTTCAGTGTAGGTATGGAGGCATTTGATGAGCTCCTATCGATTAATGTTCCCTGGAGTCAGGAGTTCTCCGATGTTTGCAGGATTTGGATTTAAGCCTCCTGCTTCTGGTTTTCTGTTTTATTTTTACAGTAGCCTCAAGACTTCTCCATCTATACAGCACAGATGATACAACATCAAGGTTAGAAATGAAAAGTTTCTCCACACTGAGGGACACCCAGAGAGATTCACTGAGTTACATAGAGAAGAGAAGAGGGAGGGGGGATTTAGAGGTGACTGGAATGAGAGGGGGGATTTAGAGGTGACTGGAATGAGATGAGGTGGGATCAGAAGAGGAGAGAGCAAGCTAGCCAGCAATCACTTCCTTACGTGCACTCTACTGTCTGGACCACTCAGAGATGTTCACAAAGTTATACAGAGAGGAGGAGAGGGAGGAATGAGACAGAGGTGGCCAGGAGGGTAAAAGAGGGAAATGAAAAGGAAAGAGACAGATCCAGCCAGTAACCAGTTCCCTAAGTGTTCTCCACCGTCTGGAACACACAGAGATTCATAGAGTTGGGTAGAGAAGAGGAGGGGTAGGGAGGAGACAGAGGCAACCTGGTGGAGAAAAAGGAGAGCCCAAAGGAGGAGACAGCAGTCAAGCCAGTAATCTCGCTCTCAAGTAAAAATAGGTACTGAAGATTGGGTTTTTAAAGGTACAAAATTGATAACAAATACCAAAAAGCAAAGATTAAAAATCTACAGTAGAGGTTGGATTTTCAAAAATACAATATTAAGGAAAAGACAAAGAAGAAGAAAGAAAAAAAAAAAAAACAAAGTCACAAGAATTATTAAAAACAACAACAACCACTATACATATATATATATATATGTATATGGCGTTTGCTTTAAGAACTTAAAAATTTTTTTAATGTTAAAATTAAAAAAAAGAAAAGAAGAATAAAACAAAACAAAAGAATGATTGTAAAAACAGTAAAGGTATATCTGGGACTTTCTCTGGTGTTGTTGTGTGGGGTCAGTTCATTTTCGGATAGTTCCTTGGTCTGGCTTGTATTTCTTAAGATCTATACTTCCAAGGTGGTTCCCTCTGTTTTAGCTTCTTCTGTTTGCTGGTCTCTTCAGTGTCTGTTTTCCACCCTGACACAAGGGGGACGGTGGTGAACACTTTTTTCCTTTTTTAGACTCACTTGTTCAGTTGTGCTGTGGGGAGGGAGGCATGCTGCAAATAACACTGGCATGTGTTTGTAGTGTCTCAGCCCCGCTGGGTCTGTCCCCGCTCATGGCGCACACCGCGCTCAGGCTCTAGGTTGCTCCGCTGGAAACCGTCTGAGGCTGGGCCCTGGGCTGCATGCATCTTCCTTCCCTGTCTAAGCTGCTCAAGCTCAGGCACTCACCTAGTCTTCAGAGGCGCAGACATGGTTGGGCCTGCATTTTGTGCCCTTCCCAGGTCCGAGCAGCTCAGGAGTTTGGTGAGTGCAATTGCTGCGACTTGTCGCCTTTCCCGTCCCTGCTGCTCAGTTTTCTGGGTGTACAACTGGTGCCTCTTTTTAGGCAGATGGTGACTGTCCAGAACCCCAAGAAGTCTTAGTTAGCAGAGAAGCTTGCTTGCAGTTTGGAAGTTTTTCTGGGCTACGATTGCCCCCTTCCGGCCTTTCCGGCTCTGGCTCTCTGTCACCAGAGGGGGATGATCTGCAGCAGGCTAATTCTCTTCCATCCTTTGTTCTGTGCGCGGTCCTAGTGGTGTCTTATGTTAGAGCTTTTCACGTGGTAGCTATCCCACAGCCTGGTTTGCTAGTCCAAGTTAGTTCACTCTGGTTATGCTCAGGGCATTCCAGCCCGATTCTTAAAAAGCACTGCAGCCCGTGCTCCCTGCCCAGCCCCCGCTTGCTAGTGGCGGGTGCAGGCGTCTGTGCTGCTTCTCTGCTGGGGGAGTTACTGTTGGGCTAGTAATCTGTTGCTTTTAATTGTTTATTTATTTTTCCTCTCTGTTATGTTGCCCTCTATGCTTCCAAGGCTCCCCACAGACTCGGCCACGAGAGTGTTTCCTGGTGTTTGGAAACCTCTCTTTTTAAGACTCCCTTCTTGGGATGGAGCTCCCTCCCTACCTCTTTTGTCTCTTTTTTCCCTCTTTTATATTTTTCCTACCTGTTTTTGAAGACAATGATCTGCTTTTCCGGGTGCCTGATGTCCTCTGCCAGCATTCAGAAGTTGTTTTGTGAAGTTTACTCATCGTTGAAATGTTCTTTTGATGAATTTGTGAGGGAGAAAATGGTCTCGTCATCTTATTCCTCTGCCATCTTAGGACCGCCCACCCCCACCCCCTAGTTGTTCTTATGATCAAAACAAATTACCACAAAATTAGAGGGCAACATTTATCCGCACTGCAAAGAGAAATTACCACAAAAGTAATTAAGTTCGAACTGGAACCAAGAATCATGCGGTTATGGTCTAAACTGTATCTTAAGAAATATTAATTTTTATACCATTTCTGCTCTCATTATGTCACTTTATCAAAAGGAAATACTTTAAAAGGGAAAATTAAAGTGTACTTCCAAAGCATTACAAATATATAACTCTGTCTCATAGGAAAGAGCAGATAAAATTCATTGATCTATTCCAAGAATAAAAGAAGAAAGGAGTAAGAATTAGAAAAGGAATTTTTGATTCTCAACTAACAAGTGAAAAACCTTCCATTTGTTTCTAAAGTTATTTTTTCTTGTTAGAATAAGCAATTACATCAAAAATTATTATTAAAATAGACAGGAAGAAGAGAGGATAGAAAGTATAAAGAATAAGATTGTAGCACAGGTAATGTGCCATTTCAATGACTACCACAAAAGTCAGTTCATCTACTTCAAGAGGTAATGGGTGATCAGAATGTTTTTCATTCAAAATCTTATTAAGCAGGCAACACCTTTATTCATTTTCCTAGGCAAAGGCTTTTAACACAACTGAATTTATTATAGGTATACATTTAATTTATCTATCTTCTTAATTAACCTTCAGAGCAGAGATCATGTTTTCAAACAAAACATTAAACATTCAGTTCAGTTCAGTTCAGTCACTCAGTCATGTCCAACTCTTTGCGACCCCATGAATTGCAGCACACCAAGCCTCCCTCTCTACCACCAACTCCTGGAGTTCACCCAAACTCTAGTCCATCGAGTCGGTGATGCCATCCAGCCATCTCATCCTCTGTCGTCCCGTTCTCCTCCTACCCTCAATCCCTCGCAGCATCAGTGTCTTTTCCAGTTAGACAACTCCGCATAAGGTGGGCAAAGTATTGGAGTTTCAGCTTTAGCATCAGTCTTTCCAAAGAACATCCAGGGCTGATCTCCATTAGAATGGACTGGTTGGATCTCCTTGCAGTCCAAGGGACTCTCAAGAGTCTTCTCCAACACCATAGTTCAAAAGCATCAATTCTTCAGCACTCAGCTTTCTTCACAGTCCAACTCTCACATCCGTGCACGACCACTGGAAAAACCATAGCCTTGACTAGATGGACCTTTGTTGGCAAAGTAATATCTCTGCTTTTGAATGTGCTATCTATGTTGGTCATAACTTTCCTTCCAAGGAGTAAGTGTCTTTTAAGTTCATGACTGCAATCACCAACTGCAGTGATTTTGGAGGCCCCCAAAATAAACTCTGACATTGTTTCCACTATTTCCCATGAAGTGATGGCACCAGATGCCATGATCTTCGTTTTCTGAATGTTGAGCTTTAAGCCAACTTTTTCACTCTCCTCTTTCACTTTCATCAAGAGGCTTTTTAGTTCCTCTTCACTTCCTGCCATAAGGGTGGTGTCATTTGCATATCTGAGGTTATTGATATTTCTCCCAGTGATCTTGATTCCAGCTTGTACTTCTTCCAGCCCAGTTTCTCATGATGTACTCTGCATAAAAGTTAAATAAGCAGAGTGACAATATACAGCCTTGATGTGCTCCTTTTCCTATTTGGAACCATTCTGTTGTTCCATGTCTGGTTCTAACTGTTGCTTCTTGATCTGCATACTGGTTTCTCAAGAGGCAGGTCAGATGCTCTGGTATTCCCATCTCTTTCAGAATTTTCCACAGTTTATTGTGGTCCACACAGTCAAAGGCTTTGGCATAGTCAATAAAGCAGAAATAGATGTTTTTCTGGAACTCTCACTTTTTCCATGATCCTGTGGATGTTGAGCTGGACATTAAACTTTAACAGTCCCTAAAATAAAATCCAGAAAATGCCAATTCTTCAAATGGGATTGAATCAATACTAACTAGGAGGAGAAAAGAACAATAAAATTTGCAGATAAGGTTAAACTTCCTTGATGCCTAATCACTAGAAAGCAAGTTCAAGTATATCCTCTTTCCTGTACATATTTGCACAGTCTAGAGAATTATCTTCACATCATCCAGAAGAGTTGTACTTTGTGTTACAAAATCAAGATCACATATTGTTGGGCCCTAAATGGGAAACCTCAGAAAACAAAGGGGCTAGCTTTGTGGTCGAAAACCTAAGATGGCACCTGGCAGAAGAGATGGGGGCAGGGTCTATGTTGTCTGTCAAAGTTTTTGATTGGCTCTCTTGATTTCTGTACATGTAGACAGTGTGTGATTTCCATAGACTCCTGTTATAATGAAGGGACATGACAATTTGACCTTTAACATAATTGGTACAACTATGGAAAGTCCCTCCTAAAACCCTCCTGTTTGTCTATATAAGCTGGGAGTTTGCAACAAACCGGAACTTCTTCGATGGAACCCCTGTCGCGTCTGATTGTCTCTCACTCGCCGAGGGGCTGGGTTGGCGGACAGCAGGCTCACCTCTCCTCGGGACCCCTCGGGTTTGCTGAGGGAATTTCCACTGCCTCTACTCTTTCTGCGGAGCACCCCCCGTAACATATTATAACATGCATGTGGCCATCAGATGCAGCAGCGGTACAAAATTTTATTTATTTCACAGATCCTTTAGAGTTGTTATTAAATATTATATTCTCTTCCCATTTTTTTCTTGTTCCAGAAAGACTGTACCTGGGTTTACCTCTCGTTTGGGGGGTTTATTTTTAAGTACCTGACAACTGCAGAGGAGAAAAAAAAAAGAGAGAGAGAGAGAGACAAATTCTCTAATCATTCTCCCTTATGAGACAAACAATCTACCTAGGCTCTAGAAGCCAATAAAATTGCTTGTAAAGTTGTTTTTCTACTCTCAATCTTAAAAAGGGTGGTTATGAAATAGTACCTGGGTCTTTGTCATGCTTAATCTACCTAAAATATGTAGCACAAAGATATCTAAAGTATTTCAACCTGTAACTTACAAATCTGATTGGCCCACATCCCACTCAATGTATTAATCTCTCTAGCATTCCTGTTTGGAGACCTATGAAAACATTTCTCATGACACAGAAAGATTAACATGATGGAGTAAGATTACACTACTGTTTCCAAAATATTCATACCCTATCTTGTATTTGCATAAATTTCCCCTACCCAATCAAACTGCTTTGACCAATAAAATGTTATCAAGGAGTATATGTCGTATCCTTTTGAATAGACGTTTTGCAAATAATTTCATATTCGGTTTAATCTCTTTTGCTTCTGTCTTCTTCCATGACAACAGCTTAACCAAAATAGGGGGTTGCTGGCTGTAGCATGGACTTTTGAATGAGAAGATATGTGGGGTTGACCTCAGTCCTCATATAGGGAAAGCAAGAAATAAATGTTCATGTTTAAAAGACCTTGAGATTTTGGAGTTGCTTTTCACCACAGCAAAAATCATAGAACTGATACCTAACATTGGAATTTTGCTATTAAATACACACATACACACACACCTGATACTGGGTGGCAGGCTGTATTTGGAGTGTACAGGAAAAATGGCTTCCCTGGTGGCTCAGATTAAGAANGGAACCCCTGTCGCGTCTGATTGTCTCTCACTCGCCGAGGGGCTGGGTTGGCGGACAGCAGGCTCACCTCTCCTCGGGACCCCTCGGGTTTGCTGAGGGAATTTCCACTGCCTCTACTCTTTCTGCGGAGCACCCCCCGTAACATATTATAACATGCATGTGGCCATCAGATGCAGCAGCGGTACAAAATTTTATTTATTTCACAGATCCTTTAGAGTTGTTATTAAATATTATATTCTCTTCCCATTTTTTTCTTGTTCCAGAAAGACTGTACCTGGGTTTACCTCTCGTTTGGGGGGTTTATTTTTAAGTACCTGACAACTGCAGAGGAGAAAAAAAAAAGAGAGAGAGAGAGAGACAAATTCTCTAATCATTCTCCCTTATGAGACAAACAATCTACCTAGGCTCTAGAAGCCAATAAAATTGCTTGTAAAGTTGTTTTTCTACTCTCAATCTTAAAAAGGGTGGTTATGAAATAGTACCTGGGTCTTTGTCATGCTTAATCTACCTAAAATATGTAGCACAAAGATATCTAAAGTATTTCAACCTGTAACTTACAAATCTGATTGGCCCACATCCCACTCAATGTATTAATCTCTCTAGCATTCCTGTTTGGAGACCTATGAAAACATTTCTCATGACACAGAAAGATTAACATGATGGAGTAAGATTACACTACTGTTTCCAAAATATTCATACCCTATCTTGTATTTGCATAAATTTCCCCTACCCAGTCAAACTGCTTTGACCAATAAAATGTTATCAAGGAGTATATGTCGTATCCTTTTGAATAGACGTTTTGCAAATAATTTCATATTCGGTTTAATCTCTTTTGCTTCTGTCTTCTTCCATGACAACAGCTTAACCAAAATAGGGGGTTGCTGGCTGTAACATGGACTTTTGAATGAGAAGATATGTGGGGTTGACCTCAGTCCTCATATAGGGAAAGCAAGAAATAAATGTTCATGTTTAAAAGACCTTGAGATTTTGGAGTTGCTTTTCACCACAGCAAAAATCATAGAACTGATACCTAACATTGGAATTTTGCTATTAAATACACACATACACACACACCTGATACTGGGTGGCAGGCTGTATTTGGAGTGTACAGGAAAAATGGCTTCCCTGGTGGCTCAGATTAAGAATCTGTCTGCGATGCAGGAGACCTGGGTTTGATCCCTGAGTCAGGAAGATCCCCTGGAGAAGGGAATGGGTACCTACTTCAGTATTCTTGCCTGGAGAATTCTATGGACAGAGGAGCCTGGCAGACTACAGTCCATAGGGTCAACACAGAGTTAGACATGAGTGAAGTGACTGACACTTTCACTATAATAAAGTCTGAGTCTTCCCTATCCCAGTTTGGAAGGCAGAAAATGCACTTGACGAAATTTTGACTTTGGGCAAAGAAGCTCAAAATAGAATGTTACTAGTATGGATTGCTATTTTCACAATTGACAAACATAGAACAGAATCACCCATTATCAAGTAGACGTGAAAGAAAAAATAACAAGTCCAGATACTCTTGAGTATTTAGACTTGAAAGTGGGACAGTTTCCCATCTACTGTCAGAGAAAAATGTAAAACAGAGAAATGCTTCTGGCTGCTAAAACTTGTTCAGACTTATCCCAAGTAAAACACAGGCTCAGGGAAAAAAAATTTTTTTGTCAGCAATATCTGATTGTTTTAAAGTGGCCCCAGGGAAGTTTTTAGTTGGATAAAATATTTCAGGGAGAAAGATGAAGGGCCTGGTCCCCCAGAAAGCTGGAGTTAGAAGCTGGATAACTTCAAAGTATATCTCAAAAAGAAAATAATAATATTGAATTATTCTTGGGTTTTGGTTGCCTTGTGCACATACAACTTTATATATCATATTGTACTTTTGTATACCATCCCCTTTTACATTTTTACCATTCTTATGGATAAACTTTTGCTTATTCACATCATTATAGTTAGTTAATTTTAATTTACTTCACAAATTTTTCCTTTCTTGTATTGATATATATGATATGCAATATAGTTAATGAAGAAAATAGCATGTTAGCTTTTACATTCCATACATATAATTTAAATATTAAAATTAATATTTGGTTTTAATAGAAAATACATAATACAGTAAACATTTTTGTATATAAGCTTCTCCTCAACTGAGACCCAATCAGATGCTAGAAAATTTAAATTGTGTAGAAAGATGGCTTGAGCCTTGCAAACAAGGAACTAGAGAACAAAGTTTTTAACTGAAATTTTTCTAAGCTCTTGTCTCCAGGTCCAGTAAACTGTGAGGGTTTAGCTTAATAGGCACAGTATAATGAAGTGCCTTAATCATTAGTGAAAATGATCGCTCAGTCATGTCTCACTCTTTGAGACCCAGACCAGAATACTGGAGTAGGTAGCCTTTCCCTTCTCCAGGGGATCTTCCCCACTCAGGGCTTGNAGCTTAATAGGCACAGTATAATGAAGTGCCTTAATCATTAGTGAAAATGATCGCTCAGTCATGTCTCACTCTTTGAGACCCAGACCAGAATACTGGAGTAGGTAGCCTTTCCCTTCTCCAGGGAATCTTCCCCACTCAGGGCTTGAACCCAGGTCTCCCGCATTGCAGGCAGATTCTTTACCAGCTGAGCCACCAGGGAAGCCCAATACTGGAGTGGGTAGCCTATCCCTTCGCCAGTGGATCTTCCTGACCCCAGAATGGAACCAGAGTCTCCTGCATTGCAGGTGGATTCTTTACCAACTGAGCTATCAGGGAATCATTAGGTTTATCTGTATAAAAGAATTTTTTCTTATAAAGTTTATAAATAAAATACTTATGGAGTAATCACTATAGACCATGTACTATGCCATGAAGAACACATAAATTTTTTATTCCTCAATCTTATTATAATGTAGCTACTATGATTACACCATTTTACAACATATATGGGGAAAAAGTGAATTTTTAAAGATTCAGCATCTTGCCCAACTGCAGAGACTAGATGAGGCAGAACTGAGAGCACAGTAATCTCTTCAGCATAGTAATTTTGATTCAAATATTCAAAAATAAAATTTCAAGAAATGACCAGATATTTCTAAAATCACACCAAGTATGAAGGCACCTGTAGTCCACGTGGAGGTTTTCTTCTCCACTGTTTACTCTCATTCTAGTAATAGTTCTTTTTAGGGACCTCTTTAGGGCACCCTAATTTTTCTGTGAAAACTTCCTGTTTATTTGCCAGCAGTTTTCAAACCCTCTCTTCCTAGAAGCAGTCATCCCCACCCATTTTTCTCTTGGAAGCTGTTTCTCACCCTCACTCTTCAGGAAGTCAGTTTCTGGTGTGCTTTTATTTGTTAATACCTTTCAATGAGGCAATAAGAGTTAAAAGTGGGAAACATTAAAGGCATCAAGATAAAGAATAGTCCTCAGGAAGGAGTGGGTGTCAAAAATGAGTTAAAGAAAGGGACTGACAGACTGATAGAGGACAGAAAGCAATCACAAACAAAACCATACTTTAAGTATTGGTTTAGTGTTGGTTAGTTTAAGTTAGTTTAGTATTGGTTAGTTTAAGCCAATGATGCTTAAAATTAGTTTTACACTTTCATCTGTTGATCCCCGAGTCACACACAGAATATAACTCTTATGTGGCTGGATCTGAGGATCCAAATCTTTTAAAACTGAAGTTCAAACGAGCTTTCTTTCCCTCAGGCTTACTGCCTGGAAGATTGTCTATTTGTTTAGCTTAACATTCTTTAATGTTTTACAATATTTTACTAATTTATTTATATCTTTTGTGTTTAATGTAAAATTATGAGAGCATTTGAAGCTGGTTACATGAAAATGCAAGCCCTTGCTGAAGAATTCTATAACTAACTACATGTTGATTTTCCTATTTTAAAAGAACAGGTAAATATTACAAAAATCTTTTTTTTTTTTGTCATTTCAATTTAACTTCACTCATTTCATCAAGGATGGAGTCTCAATTGTTTCTTAACATTTTATATTTCACTTTGTTTATCGTCTTAATTAGGCTTCCAGGTGGCGCTAGTGGTAAACAGCCTGACTGTCAATGCAGGAGACTTAAGAGATGTGGGTTCAAACCCTGGGTCAGGAGGATCCCCTGGAGGAAGAAATGGCAACCCACTCCAGTGTTCTTGCCTGGAAAATTCCATGGACATGTTAGACCTTATGGTCTTTTTCCTAGGACCCGTCACCCCAAAGATCACCGAGACTCGGATTCGATGCAAACAGCAGGAGGATTTATTGGGCTGGCGCGCCGGGGGTTCAGTCACCTCCAGGGAGGAACGAACCCCGAACAGTCGTTACAGAGCACTTTTTAAGTGCAAAAACCACAAACAGGTACAGATAGGGTGGGGACAGTCTGATTGGTGCTCAGGTCTTAACCCTTACAGGGATAGGCTCATTTGTTATCAGATCGAAATGGCTGGTCAGACCACATTTTGTCGGTTAGCTGTTTCCTGGGAAAAACAATTTCCTGGAAAGTCCCTGAAGGAAAAATAACCCCTGATAGAGCCAAAAGGCCACATTCCATGAGATAAGAAAACAACCCCCCGGGAAGCCTCTGATAGAGCCTAAAGGCCACATTCCATGAGATAAGGACCTGCTCTCAAAGGTTTAGCAAAAATTTAACTTTTCCTGTCAGACAGAGGAGCCTAGCAGGCTATAGTTCATAGGGTCGCACAGAGTTGGACACAACTGAAGTGACTTAGCACACATTGTTATGCCCGTGGTCCGAGTCCCCAAAGCTAAGAAAACAAGGCATCCATGGCAATGTAAAAGCAAAAAGGGTTTTATTACTAGCTTGAGCTAGGACTCCCGCCACCTCCAGTGCAGTGGAGTGGTGCAAGGGCCCTGAGCCCTGAGTTACAGCCCTATTTATAGACTTAGAACAAAGACAGGGAGTTGGCAAGGGCGGATTGGTTGCAAGGGGTTCTTGGCATCTATTAATTGGCTAAATTTTGTGCATGTGGGCTTGCTTAAGGGACTTTTCATGTTATCTGGGCTAGCTCTAACCAGGCTATGGGGAATATGCTGACTGGCTGAGTCTCAAGGTCGTGGGGATGATGATCCCCGCTCCTTCTGGGCAATGACCCAGCTTTTTTTGTGATTGTAGCTCTGGCTACTTTAGTCCTTGAAGCTTGTCATGGCTTCTGTCAGGTCTCAACATTCCCCCTTGTCCTTTGATCATTGAGAGGAATCTTCCTCTCCATTCTGAGATACTGCCTGGTACTGTTGTCTCAGTACCAGCACCTGAACTGCACTGATAACGTTCTCTTATAAAGGTTATCAGCCTGTTTAAAATACATGGACCAAGGGTAAGGATAAGCAAAAGTATAATAAGAGGGCCGAGCAGGGTAGAAATTAATGTTATCAACCAAGGAGATTGATGGAACCAAGATTCAAACCATCCCTGTTGGGTTTCCCGTTCTTTCTTCCACTGTGCCAATCCTTCTCTCACTTCTGTCATGGATTCTCTCACCACTCCAGTATGGTCTGTGTAGAAACAACATTCTTCTCCTAAGGCCGCACATAGTCCCCCCTGGTGTAGGAAAATCAAGTCTAAACCTCTCCGGTTTTGTAGAGCTACCTCTGACAGGGAAGTTAAGAGATTTCTCAAGGTGGCTAATAGACTCTTCTATGCTGGTAATGTCTTCATCTATGGCAGCCCTCAGGGAAGTTAATTCTTGATCTTGCATAGTCAAAGATGCTATTCTGGTCCCTGCACCAGCAATCCCAAGACCAAACAAGGTTGCTATAGTGATGGCAGTAATCGGCTCTCTCTTATTTCTAGATATCTCCCTTGGCTGTATTTCCTGGTCCCAGTGAGTGTACATAACTTCTTCAGAGTGGTATAGTATTCTTGGCATTACAGCAACTAAAACACAGAATTCTTTACTGTGGTTAAAAACCGTTACGTGTAGGCAAGGGGTCAGCCCAGTATGTGAACAGACCCATTAACCCCCTGCCTCAGGCACAATCCATTTTACTTGGTCCAGTTCAGTAAGATTGGCTGTTTGGGTGCACAAGGGAACCTTTTCAGGTGGAACTTTACCTATGCAAAGTCCCTTTCCCCAGACTTCTCTCATAGTGAGACCGACCTTATGTTTTCCCCAGTGACACTGAGGCGGATCTGAGCTGGTGGACAGGCTATAAGAAATATTTAGGCCTATTGCTTCATAAAAAGGAAGGGTGAAGAGTATAACAGAGCCAACAGGATTGAGTTGCCCTCTGGTTGGAATGGTTTAGGGCTTCAAAGGCTGCTTTAGCTAGATCCCATAACGGGTCTGATGTTTCCAGGTTGGAGGTGGAGGACAAGGGGCCGTGGGTCTCTGCTTCATTAGGCTGGTCCACCAGCTGGGCAACGGAGGGTGCAGAGCTCAGGGTTGTATCCCCCTGAGTCAGATCTGCCTTTAACATCCTTTGCGGGCCTGGATTCTCAATCTGATTGGGGCCCACACTTTGGGTCCGGATGGGTTTTATCACTTGGCTAATGACTAGAATCCCTTCAGGATATGGACTGGGCCATCTGACATTGAGCTGGAAGCCCCAAGTTAGCCCAGAAACCCAAGACCTTTCTTGCTTAGCCAACTCCTGATTGAACATTGTTTTCATCTGACCAATCTTGTGCCAGGGTGTGTTCCAGGCTCTGTCTTTGATTATGTCTAGGGGATCAGGCAGGGGATAGACAAACGAAAAGTTGACCAAGTCCCGGTTCCCTACCTCCCATTTTGCTGCCCCGTCAGTGGAGGTCACATAGCTCCAAGACCTACAGAAATAAGAGCGTGAAGGGAAGGAGGGTCACCCAGTCCCCACTAGTCTCTATTGCCAGTTTTGTTAAAGTCTCTTTTAGGGTCCGATTCATTCTTTCTTCCTGTCCTGAGCTCTGGGGACTGTACTTGCAATGTAACTTCCATTTGGTCCCCAGGGCTGAGGCCAGTCCCTGAACAACTTGACTCACAAATGCAGGTCCATTATCAGAGCCGATAGATGCCGGCAGCCCAAACCTAGGTATAATCTCTTCTAGGAGCTTCTTAGCCATTATTATCGCTGTCTCTTTGGGTGTAAGCTTCCACCTACCCAGAAAACGTATCAACCAAAACTAGCAGGTAACGGTATCCATACTTGCCTGGCCTTACCTCTGTAAAATCTATCTCCCAATGATGTCCTGGCCTTTCCCCGCAATGTCTTACACCTGTGTGCTGTCCTTTTCCCGGTCTCATCTGAAAGGCCTTGCAGGTGAGGACTATATTCTGTATGCTTTTCTTCTGTTGGGGAAACCGCAGCTGCGCTGTTTGTAGGAGTATCAAAGTCTTTTTCTCTCCCAAATGGGTGGTTTGATGTAAATGGGTACAGAGATGTCTGCCCAGTTCGGCAGGATGCAACAGGTTGTCATCTTGGTCCCGATACCATCCGTTTTCGTCGGCAGGACAGGTGGTATTATCTTGTATCCAGTGCAAATCAGAGGGGGGAGTAAATGGGGCTTGGGGAAAGTGTTCCATTCCCAGCGGTGTCAATCCTACAGTCAGTATATGGGTTTTGTAGTCTCCAGCAGCGGCCTCATGGGCTGCTGCATCGGCAGCTCAGTTGCCTCGGGCCCTGGCATCCTCTCCTTTCTGGTGTCCACGGACACATACTATGGATACCGCCCAGAGCGAGTGGACCACTGCCAGGAGTCTGCGAATCTCAGGTAAGTTTTTAATCTCTTTTCCCTCCGCCGTCAAGAGTCCCCGTTCTTTATATATGGGGCCTTGAATGTGCACAGTGCTGAGCGCATATTGGCTGTCAGTGTAAACGGTGACTCTTTTCCCTTTTGCCCTCTCTAGTGCTTGTATCACAGCTGTCAGTTCTGCTTTTTGGGCAGATGTTCCAGGAGGCAAGGCCTCAGCCCAGATGACACTCCCAGTGTCATCTACTATGGCTGCCCCCACTTTTCTCTGTCCATCCTTTGTATGATTGCTCCCATCCGTGAACCATACCAGCTCACTGTTTTTTAATGGCAAGTCGCTGAGGTCTTTTCATATGGCGGTTACCTCAGCTAACATTTCAACACAGTCATGGATGGGCCCGTCCTCT
>SJYW01057419.1:21241-34931 GCA_006410735.1 Raphicerus campestris | reverse complement strand
TGAATATACTATCTAGGTTGGTCATAACTTTTCTTGCAAGGAGTAAACGTCTTCTAATTTCATGGCTGCAGTCACCATCGGCAGTGATTTTGGAGCCCCCCAAAATAAAGTCTGACACTGTTTCCAGTGTTTCTCCACCTACTTCCCATGAAATGATGGGATCAGATGCCATGATCTCTGTTTTCTGAATGTTGAGCTTTAAGCCAACTTTTTCATTCTCCTCTTTCACTTCATCAAGAGGTTTTTTACTCCATCTTCAATTTTTGCCATAAGGGTGGTGTCATCTGCATACATGAGGTGATTTATATTTCTCCCAGAAATCTTGATTCCAGCTTGTGTTTCTTCCAGTACAGAGTTTCTCATGAGGTACTCTGCAAATAAGTTTAATAAGCAGGGTGACAATATACAGCCTTGACGTACTCCTTTTCCTATTTGGAACCAGTCTGTTGTTCCATATCCAGTTCTAACTGTTGCTTCCTGACCTGCATACAGATTTATCAAGAAGCAGGTCAGGTAGTCTGCTATTCCTATCTCTTTCAGAATTTTCCACAGTTTATTGTGATCCACAGAGTCAAAGGCTTTGGCATAGTCAATAAAGCAGAAAGAGATGTTTTTTCTGGAACTCGCTTGCTTTTTCCGTGATCCAGCGGATGTTGGCAGTTTGATTTCTGGTTCCTCCGCCTTTTCTAAAACCAGCTTGAACATCAGGGAGTTCACGGTTCGTGTATTGCTGAAGCCTGGCTTGCAGAATTTTGAGCATTACTTTACTAGCATGTGAGATGAGTGCAATTGTGCAGTAGTTTGAGCATTCTTTGGTATTACCTTTCTNCGGTTCATGTATTGCTGAAGCCTGGCTTGGAGAATTTTGAGCATTACTTTACTAGCATGTGAGATGAGTGCAATTGTGCAGTAGTTTGAGCATTCTTTGGTATTACCTTTCTTTGGAATTGGAATGAAAACTGACTTTTTCCAGTCCTGTGGCCACTGATGAGTCTTCCCAATTTGCTGGCATATTGAGTGTAGCACTTTCACAGCACCATCTTTCAGGATTTGAAACAGCTCAACTGGAATTTCATCACCTCCACTAGCTTTGTTCGTAGTGATGCTTTTTAAGGCCAGCTTGACTTCCCATTCCAAGATGTGTGGCTCCAGATTAGTGATCACATCATCACGATTATCTGGGTCGTGAAGATCTTTTTTGTACAGTTCTTCCGTGTATTCTTGCCATCTCTTCTTAATATCTTCTGCTTCTGTTAGGTCCATACCATTTCTGTCCTTTATCGAGCCCATCTTTGCATGAAATGTTCCCTTGGTATCTCTAATTTTCTTGAAGAGATCTCTAGTCTTTCCCATTCTGTTCTTTTCCTCTATTTCTTTGCATTGATCACTGAAGAAAGCTTTCTTATCTCTTCTTTCTCTTCTTTGCAACTCTGCACTCAGATGCTTATATGTTTCCTTTTCTCCTTTGCTTGTTACCTCTCTTCTTTTCACAGCTATTTGTAAGGCCTTCCCAGACAGCCATTTTGCTTTTTTGCATTTATTTTCCATGAGGATGGTCTTGATCCCTGTATCCTGTACAATGTCACAAACCTTATTCCATAGTTCATCAGGCACTCTGTCTATCAGATCTAGGCCCTTAAATCTATTTCTCATTTCCACTGCATAATCATGAGGGATTTGATTTAGGTCATACTGGAATGATCTAGCAGTTTTCCCTTTCTTCAATTTAAGTCTGAATTTGGTAATAAGGAGTTCATGATCTGAGCCACAGTCAGCTCCTGGTCTTGTTTTTGTTGATTGCATAGAGCTTCTCCAACTTTGGCTGCAAAGAATATAGTCAATCTGATTTTGGTGTTGACCATCTGGTGATGTCCATGTGTAGAGTCTTCTCTTGTGTTGTTGGAAGAGGGTGTTTGCTATGACCAGTGCATTTTCTTGGCAAAACTCTACTAGTCTTTCCCCTGCTTCATTCTGCATTCCAATGCCAAATTTGCCTGTTACTCCAGGTGTTTCTTGACTTCTTACTTTAGTATTTCAGTCCCCTATAATGAAAAGGACATCTTTTTTGGGTGTTAGTTCTAAAAGGTCCTGTAGGTCTTCATAAAACCCTTCAACATCAGCTTCTTCAGCATTGGGGCATAGCCTTGGATAACTGTGATATTGAATGATTTGCCTTGGAAATGAATAGAGATTATTCTATCGTTTTTGAGATTGCATCCAAGTATTACATTTGTGTATAATTTTTTCATGTGTAATAAATCTGTTGTAGTTTTCTTAAGTAGAAAAGTTCAACTGGAATTGTTCAGATTAAATCAGACAAGAAAGAAGGATTTTAGACTCCTGAAACTGACCAACTGTTCAGTTTTGCAACTTGTTTCTTCATCTTATTCCTATTTCCCTGTATTCTCTTTCTTGTTGAAAACTTAGAGTTAACGTGGAGATTCACACCCTCACACTGTCACTTTGCCAATCTGCCAATCTCACACATTCTGGTTTAACATTTTTTTTAATTTAATACTTTATTCTATTTTACAATACTGTATTGGTTTTGCTATACATTGACATGAATCAGCCACAGGTGTACGTGATCTCCCAATGCCAAAGCCCCCTCCCACCTCCCACCCTTTGTTTAAGAAAGTCATTTTCTTGTCCAACTTTTTTGAAGAGTATAATATGATTATATTCCTGGTAACTCAAGGTTTCATTCTTGCTGCTCTTTCTGACCATTACACCCATAAGATTACCTACTTTTCATGTATTTTCATGTACTCATGTATTTAATTCCAAAATGTACACTTATGTGGCTACTATTGCCTATACATGAGGTTTTTCTCAGATTTTTATGCAACATCACATTGGTTTTCTGTAGAGCTGGTGATATGGTGCAACATTATGGTATCTTGCCACTTTGTAACTACTAAGATCAAATTAAATTGTTATTTATCATAGATCATATTGGAACTCCAAAATATTATTAAGGATATATGGTTATCTCAAAAATTTACATTTGTACAAATGATTTTTCCTTCTTTTTAATCTTTGCAAGCCAGAAAAATATCCCTGCTTTGTAATCCTCTTATGAATATGGTACTTCCTTGGAAGAATGAAAGCAAAATTGAAGTAGTGTCTCTCCTACAAGTTTGTGATTCATCATTTGAACTGCTAAATAAATAGAAAGAAAGAATATAAAGAATGCCACATTCGAATTACTATATATTATTATTTATCCATAAGGATGAAGAATCACTACCTGAAAAATTTGAATGGGTCATATTTGGTTATCTTTTACTATGGGATATTGTACACATGATTTTTTATTTTATTTGAATAATAGCATAAATATTATATTTTAAAAGAATATTCAGTCTAGAGTCAAATAACATTTATATCAGTGACTTACTTAAAATCCTTGACTCTGAATCCTTGATTCCTTACTTTAAAACTCATCATGAAAAATAAATAAATAAATAAAACTCATCTATCTCACATTCTACATGTAGATGTTCAATGGAAATTTAATTGTTGAATAAATTATTCTGAGTTTTAAATAAATATTATGATATTCATTATTGAATTTAGAAAATCAGAATGCATTAAAAGTAGCCATTGATTTGGAAATTTCAGTATAGTTTAAAATTATTATTTATTTTGATGATTTGGGTTGAGAACTCTATTATAATAAAATGGATTTTTCCTAGAAGAATTTCTCTATTTGATAACATTAATGGGAGTTCAGCTAGGCAAGACTATGTTGAGGGAAAGTTTTCTCTTATTTCACACCTCAAGTGATAGAGATTTTTTAAAGAAATTATATAATATATCTGATAAAAATATATTCATGGTTATGTGTTAACTTAGCTCAACAAGTATTAAGGTTTGTCAAAGGTAGAAAACATAGGTTTTAAAAATGATTAAATATACACTCACTGCCATGTTTATTTATAAAGAAAATTCACATTATTTACCATACAACTTTCTAGGAGAAGGGAAACAGTTGATGAATTTTTTATAATTTTTTTTGTAAAGAGAAAGAAAAAATTAATTCTGACCAAGATTTTCAAGATAAAGCTAGGCTTTGGAAACTGAGTAGAATTTATAAAGGTAGAAGATGGGTGCAAAGGCATTTTCTAAAGAAAGAGGCAATAAGAGGCAATTGATGGGAGGAGAATAACTTGATCATGCCTGGGGCACTGATCATGGATAGAAAATTGAGAAATAGTACACAAGATCACATGAGATGGGATGGGAATGCTTTGCTAACATATGTAGAATTATTTTGTTATAGATAGGAACCATATATACTGTCAAACCTGAGTAGCGACAAGAAGGGTTTAAGACTTTGTCATTATTTTTTATGTTTCTGAGAGACGAGAACTCCGTGAAGAACAATGATTTCTTTTAGTCAAGATAGAGAGTGACTACAGGAGTGGCCACCATTGTTAGTCTGACAAATGACAGTCTCCTTCCCAGACCTTTTTTATTCCTCACCAAGATGTGTAGTTCTTTGCTTTCATCTAGGGATACACTTTATAAAAACACGTATGAATTGGTTATTTGCATGTGTGCATGCTAAGTCTTATCAATCATGTCTGACTTTCTGGACTGGAGCCAGCCAGGCTCTTCTGTCCGTGCATCCTCCAGGCAAGAAAGCTGGAGTGGGTTGTCAGTTCCTTCTCCAGGGGATCTTCTGACTCAGGGATTGAAACCGGGTCTCCCACATTGCAGGCAGATTCTTTACCATCTGAATGACCAGAGAACCCCAATAAAAGTGAAGAGGCAGCTGACTTGAGGGACAGTAACTGAGAAAGGAAGTGAGACATGGATCTGAAGTAGTGTTAATATTCTCCTTGCTTTAGAACTTGGGTCTTTTATAAGTTTGTTTATTGTGTTAAAAATTCATTAAACTGTACATTTTTGTGTTGTGTACATTTTGTATGTGTGTATTAACCTTCACTATAAATAGTAAAACATATAAAAATGATACTAGTCTTCAAAGGAAAAAAAAAAGCTTCAATCCAATATCAAAGTATTCTATTTGTCTGTAGAACACAGAGCATATCGATTTGTTAGGACTGACATAACCAAGTACCACACATTGGTTGGCTTAAACCAGAAAGATGGATTTCCTCCCAATTTGGAGGTTAAAATTCAGAATCAAAGTCTCAGTAGAGTTGGTTTCATTCTGAAGCTTCTCTCTGCCTTTTAGATGACTGTCATTTCCCTGCATCTGTAAGTATTCTATCCTCTGTGAGTTTGTGTACTGATCTCCTATTGTTTTTAAATAATAATAAAAACAGTAGTTATATATGATTTAAACCAACTCATATGAACTCATGAAACTTTAATTTCCTCTTTAAAGACACTGTCTCTAAATTCATTCATATTCTGAAGTACAGAAAGCAGAGATTTTGATATATGGATTATGAAGTGAAATGAAAGTCGCTCAGTCCATTCAATGGACTATACAGTCCATGGAATTCTACAGGCCAGAACACTGGAGTGGGTAGCCTTTCCCTTCTCCAGGGGATCCTCCCAACCCAGGGGTTGAACCCAGATCTCCCGCACTGCAGGCGGATTCTTTACTGCCTGAGCCACAGGGGAAATCCAATATGGATTGTGTGTTTGTGTGTGTGTGTGTGTGTGTGTGTCTGTGTGTGTGTGTGTTAGTCACTCAGTCATGTCCGATTCTTTGTGGCCACATGGACTCATCTGTCCATAGGATTCACAAGGCAAGAATACTGGAGTGGATTGCCATTTAAAGGAACACAATTCAACCCATAAGACTAAGTAAGATGGTGACACATTATGACACAAAGTTACGATAATGGGGTGGAAGAAATTGCTTTAAGCTATCATGGTAAATATAATGTAGTATAAGCATCCATGGTAAACATCAATACTATGGTGTAGACTTCCCAATGTAAGAAAAAAAAAATATATTGAGACTGAAAGTTGGGTCGCATGGTAAATCTGAATTGTGCCCAATTGTTATTTCTCTAGAGAACTCATGTATTAAAGAATAATTATCTTAAAAAGTATTTCATCCTCACTTGCTTGTGCAATCTCTTAGGAAAACGGTATCTACCTACAAATGATATAAATTCTGCCTTCATCATTCCTCAGAAGAGCCAATGATATTCTTTTTTAAGACAGCTCTTCCCCCATAGGTAGATTTCTTTATTCTACAAGTATTTATAACTATCAAAATGAAAGTGAAAGTGAAATTGCTCAGTCGTATCCGACTGTTTGCGACCCGTGGACTGTAGCCCACCAAGTCTTCCCGTCCATGGGATTCTCTATGCAAGAATACTGGAGTGGATTACCATTTCCTCCAATAACTATCAAAGGCCTTATTTGTGCAATCAGGTATGACATCAAAATTAGATCTATGGTTTAAAAGTAACTATATAGAAAAAAATAAATGTCAATGAACATAAAAGTGCAAATGTCTATTGGATATAGATGAAGTCTGCATAGAAAAGCAAACACATATTTTAGTTATGATTAGCATCAGTATTTATTTATTTATTTTTATTTCTTGCCAAAACAGAAGTCAACTCTAGCTTTCTCAAGCAAAAATAAGCTGTTTTGGAAACATATGTAGTGTTGTGATCAATGTGTAGCTAGAAAGCCAGGCATAAAGGAAAAAATCCAAGGAGTCAGGACACTTGTCAGCTCAGACTTCATAGAGTCAGTCTTCCTTTGAAGGATCAGTCTAGCTTTTAAAACACACTGCAACCTATTTAATGGAAATGTATGTTGCATTAAGGCAGCCACCTTAAATCACTAACTGACTCATGTAAGATATCCAGCGATGAGCATTTGATTTTTACATGTTCCTCTTTGAACAAAGAATGTTGGCCCTCAGATTTAACAGTGAAACCAGAAGTGAGACCAGGAATCGAGGATTTTCATAACTGCCACCTCCATACAGTGGGAAATTTTCTATAAAATAACCTAATGGAAGATTAATGGATGGAGAATTTAAAAGCTAGTCAACTGCCAGAATTTAATTACATATTTGTTTGAAAAAGTGAAGGAAATTTTAAGTTATTCACCTAAAAAATCCTTATGCTCTTGAGTCTGAAAAAGTTGCAAAGCATACAACTTCCCAATTTAATTATTTTGTATTCTCCAGTAAGGAATTGATTAGGTGAAAATTATCCAAAATGAACTAAGTTATTTGGGAAAATATTGCTCTTTGCTTTCATACTCTTTTCTCTTTCTAAACTCTTTCTCACCTGTTTATATAATTAGATATAAAGATAAAAAACCTGACTGTGATATTTGAGGAAGAGGATCTAAAAAGCCTCTTGATGAAAGTGAAAAAGGAGAGTGAAAAAGTTGGCTTAGAGCCCNTAAGGCAGCCACCTTAAATCACTAACTGACTCATGTAAGATATCCAGCGATGAGCATTTGATTTTTACATGTTCCTCTTTGAACAAAGAATGTTGGCCCTCAGATTTAACAGTGAAACCAGAAGTGAGACCAGGAATCGAGGATTTTCATAACTGCCACCTCCATACAGTGGGAAATTTTCTATAAAATAACCTAATGGAAGATTAATGGATGGAGAATTTAAAAGCTAGTCAACTGCCAGAATTTAATTACATATTTGTTTGAAAAAGTGAAGGAAATTTTAAGTTATTCACCTAAAAAATCCTTATGCTCTTGAGTCTGAAAAAGTTGCAAAGCATACAACTTCCCAATTTAATTATTTTGTATTCTCCAGTAAGGAATTGATTAGGTGAAAATTATCCAAAATGAACTAAGTTATTTGGGAAAATATTGCTCTTTGCTTTCATACTCTTTTCTCTTTCTAAACTCTTTCTCACCTGTTTATATAATTAGATATAAAGATAAAAAACCTGACTGTGATATTTGAGGAAGAGGATCTAAAAAGCCTCTTGATGAAAGTGAAAAAGGAGAGTGAAAAAGTTGGCTTAGAGCCCAGCATTCAGAAAACAAAGATCATAGCATCCGGTCCCATCACTTCATGGGAAATAGATGGGGAAACAGTGGAAACAGTGTTAGACTTTATTTGGGGGGACTCCAAAATCACTGAAGATGGTGACTGCAGCCATGAAATTAAAAGATGCTTACTCTTTGGTTTTTCCTGTGGTCATGTATGGATATGAGAGTTGGACTATGAATAAGGCTGAGCACCAAAAAATTGATGCTTTTGAACTGTGGTGTTGGAGAAGACTCTGGAGAGTCCCTTGGACTGCAAGGAGATCCAACCAGTCCATTCTGAAGGAGATCAACCCTGGGATTTCTTTGGAAGGAATGATGCTAAAGCTGAAACTCCAGTACTTTGGCCACCTCATGAGAAAAGTTGACTCATTGGAAAAGACTCTAATGCTAGGAGGGATTGGGTGCAGGAGGAGAAGGGGACGGCCAAGGATGAGATGGCTGGATGGCATCATGGACTCGAAGGACATGAGTCTGAGTGAACTCCGAGAGATGGTGATGAACAGGGAGGCCTGGCGTGCTGCGATTCATGGGGTCACAAAGAATTGGACACGACTGAACAACTGAACTAAACTGAACTGAACTGAACTCTTTAGAAGAAAAGTTATGACCAACCTAGATAGCATATTCAAAAGCAGAGGCATTACTTTGTCAACTAAGGTCCGTCTAGTCAAGGCATGGTTTTTCCAACAGTCATGTATGGATGTGAGAGTTGAACTGTGAAGAAAGCTGAGTGCCGAAGAAATGATGCTTTTGAACTGTGGTGTTGGAGAAGACTCTTGCGAGTCCCTTAGACTGCAAGGAGATACAACCAGTCCATTCTGAAGGAGATCAGTCCTGGGATTTCTTTGGAAGGAATGATGCTAAAGCTGAAACTCCAGTACTTTGGCCACCTCATGTGAAGAGTTGACTCATTGGAAAAGACTCTGACCATGGGAGGGACTGGGGGCAGGAGGAGAAGTGGACGACCAAAGATGAGATGCTTGAATGGCATCAATGACTCGATGAACGTGAGTCTGAGTGAACTCTTGGAGACTGTGATGGACAGCGTGCTGCAATTCATGGGGTCGCAAAGAGTTGGACATGACTGCGCGACTGAACTGAACTGTTGCCCATAAAGCATATTTTTTAAACAAAGAGACCAAGGCAGAGAAAGAAGAGGCGAAAGTAGATAAAAAAAAAAGTAAGAAAAGAAAAATTAGAAGGGAAATGAAAAATAAGAAAATTTTTAAAAAAGGGGAGGCCATGTCAAAAATGAAAAAGATGCTATGAATATCACAAGATTTCATTGACAGGTTGAAATTGTGCTTATTGAGAATGAACAAGAGTTGAAATAGGGTAATAAAAAAGAGAAAATAAATTGATGAGAAAGTCATTAGTGAGTAGTAATATCAATTTTTCCACTTTATTGTAANTAGATGTGTATAAGAGACAGATATAGTCTCTTGATGAAAGTGAAAGCGGAGAGTGAAAAAGTTGGCTTAAAGCTCAACATTCAGAAAAAAAAGATCATAGCATCCGGTCCCATCACTTCATGGGAAATAGATGGGGAAACAGTGGAAACAGTGTTAGACTTTATTTGGGGGGACTCCAAAATCACTGAAGATGGTGACTGCAGCCATGAAATTAAAAGATGCTTACTCTTTGGTTTTTCCTGTGGTCATGTATGGATATGAGAGTTGGACTATGAATAAGGCTGAGCACCAAAAAATTGATGCTTTTGAACTGTGGTGTTGGAGAAGACTCTGGAGAGTCCCTTGGACTGCAAGGAGATCCAACCAGTCCATTCTGAAGGAGATCAACCCTGGGATTTCTTTGGAAGGAATGATGCTAAAGCTGAAACTCCAGTACTTTGGCCACCTCATGAGAAAAGTTGACTCATTGGAAAAGACTCTAATGCTAGGAGGGATTGGGTGCAGGAGGAGAAGGGGACGGCCAAGGATGAGATGGCTGGATGGCATCATGGACTCGAAGGACATGAGTCTGAGTGAACTCCGAGAGATGGTGATGAACAGGGAGGCCTGGCGTGCTGCGATTCATGGGGTCACAAAGAATTGGACACGACTGAACAACTGAACTAAACTGAACTGAACTGAACTCTTTAGAAGAAAAGTTATGACCAACCTAGATAGCATATTCAAAAGCAGAGGCATTACTTTGTCAACTAAGGTCCGTCTAGTCAAGGCATGGTTTTTCCAACAGTCATGTATGGATGTGAGAGTTGAACTGTGAAGAAAGCTGAGTGCCGAAGAAATGATGCTTTTGAACTGTGGTGTTGGAGAAGACTCTTGCGAGTCCCTTAGACTGCAAGGAGATACAACCAGTCCATTCTGAAGGAGATCAGTCCTGGGATTTCTTTGGAAGGAATGATGCTAAAGCTGAAACTCCAGTACTTTGGCCACCTCATGTGAAGAGTTGACTCATTGGAAAAGACTCTGACCATGGGAGGGACTGGGGGCAGGAGGAGAAGTGGACGACCAAAGATGAGATGCTTGAATGGCATCAATGACTCGATGAACGTGAGTCTGAGTGAACTCTTGGAGACTGTGATGGACAGCGTGCTGCAATTCATGGGGTCGCAAAGAGTTGGACATGACTGCGCGACTGAACTGAACTGTTGCCCATAAAGCATATTTTTTAAACAAAGAGACCAAGGCAGAGAAAGAAGAGGCGAAAGTAGATAAAAAAAAAAGTAAGAAAAGAAAAATTAGAAGGGAAATGAAAAATAAGAAAATTTTTAAAAAAGGGGAGGCCATGTCAAAAATGAAAAAGATGCTATGAATATCACAAGATTTCATTGACAGGTTGAAATTGTGCTTATTGAGAATGAACAAGAGTTGAAATAGGGTAATAAAAAAGAGAAAATAAATTGATGAGAAAGTCATTAGTGAGTAGTAATATCAATTTTTCCACTTTATTGTAATCTAATATAAATGTAAAGGTCAATATCTCATGGAGGAAATTATGAGAAGAACTTCACATTAGTGACTGAATTCATTTCCCTTGGACTATCTGATACTCAGAAATTGTAGATTCTCTTCTTTGTGCTGTTTTTGACCATTTATATGGTCACAGTGGCAGAAATACTTGGCATAATTGTCCTCATCAGGGTCAATGCCTGCCTCTACACCCCCATGTACTTTTTCCTGAGCCACTTACCCTTCGTGGATCTGTGTTTCTCTTCCAATGTGACTCCAAAGATGTTGGGAATTTTCTTACCAGAGCGGAAAACAAAATACAGCTTGCGTGTTTCAGTGTTGCTTTTTTATTGCCTTAGTCCATGTAGGGATTTCCATCCTGGCTGTCATGGCCTTTAATCAGTACATGGCCATTTGCAACACCTTGCTTTCTGGCAGCAAAATGTCTAAGAGGGTGTGCACATCCCTCATCACGGTGCCTTATGTATATGAAGCACTCACTGACCTTATGGAAACCATATGGATCGACAACCTAGCCTTCTGTGGTAGCAATGAAATTGATCATTTCTACTGTGCTGACCCACCGCTGATTAAGTGGCTTGTTCCAACACCTATAATAAAGAGTTGTCCATGTTTGTTGTGGCTGGTTTTAACTTCACTTATTCTCTCTTCATCATCCTCATTTCTTACATCTATATTTTTCCTGCCACACTGAAGTATCATTTCACAGAAGGAAGGAGCAAAGCTTCTCTACCTGTGGCTCCCATCTGAGAGCTGTCACCCTCTGTTATACAACTCTTTTCTTCATGTATCTTAGATCCCCTTCAGAAGAGTCTGTGCAGCAGGGGGAAATGGTGGCTGTGTTTTATACCACAGTAATCCTCATGTTGAACCCCGTGATCTACAGTATGAGGAACAAAGATGTGAAAGAAGCTTTGATCAAAGAATTGTTCAGTAGGAAACTGCTTTCTCTTAATAGATAAATTCAATGTTACTGTGCTTAAGAATTTTTATTTTCTATAGACAATAACTTCCTCCTATTGCTTAGTTCAGTAATTTGTCCAAATACATATCCTTTTCTTAAAGAGATAGGGGAAATTTCAATGGAGAAAATCTTACAAAAGTGTATTTGATATTCTGTGTCAATAGACAGGAATTTTGAGTTCTCCAAGAAGGCTTTCCTTGTCCAGACCCAAAATTAAGAATTTATACATTGAGGAATCAATGTCAGTCAAAAAGCTAATTTATATCTTGGAGAATAAAAAATATTAATGATGGAATAGCGTGTTTTTATTTTTTTAAGAAGGAATTGATCATTGTTTCAGATTGTCTCTTAATGGGGTGATTTGCAATAAAATGTAGCTGATAACTTTCAAAAAAATTGCATGGTATGGACCTAACAGAAGCAGAAGATATTAAAAGGTGGCAAGAATATACAGAAGAACTGTACAAAAAAGAGCTTCACAACCAAGATAATCACAATGGTGTGATCACTCACCTAGAGCCAGACATCCTGGAATGTGAACTCAAGTGGGCCTTAGAAAGCATCACTATGAACAAAGCTAGTAGAACTGATGGAATTCCGGTTGAGCTATTTCAAATCCTGAAAGAAATCGCTGTGAAAATGCTCCACTCAATATGCCAGCAGATTTGGAAAATTCAGCAGTGGCCACAGGACTGGAAAATTTCAGTTTTCATTCCAATCCCAAAGAAAGGCAATGCCAAAGAATGCCCAACTACTGCACAATTGCACGTATCTCACACGCTAGTAAAGTAATGCACAAAATTCTCCAAGCCAGGCTTCAGCAGTACATGAACTGTGAACTTTCAGATGTTCCAGCTGGTTTTAGAACAGGCAGAGGAATCAGGGATCAAATTGCCAACATCCGCTGTATCATGGAAAAAGCAAGAGAGCTCCAATAAAATATCTATTTCTGCTTTATTGACTATGCCAAAGCCTTTGACTGTGGATCACAATAAACTGTGGAAAATTCTGAAAGAGATGGGAATACCAGACCACCTAACCTGCCTCTTGAGAAATTTGTATGCAGATCAGGAAGCAGCAGTTAGAATTAGACATGGAACAACAGACTGGTTCCAAATAGGAAAAGGAGTACGTCAAGGCTGTATATTGTCACCCTGCTTATTTAACTTATATGCAGAGTACATCATGAGAAACGCTGGGTTGGAAGAAGTACAAGCTGAAATCAAGATTGCTGGGAGAAATATCAATCACCTCAGATATGCAGATGACACCACCCTTATGGCAGAAAGTGAAGAGGAGCTAAAAAGCCTCTTGATGAAAGTGACAGAGGAGAGCAAAAAAGTTGGCTTAAAGCTCAACATTCAGAAAACGAAGATCATGGTATCTGGTCCCATCACTTCATGGGAAATAGTTGGGGAAACAGTGGAAACAGTGTCAGACTTTATTTTGGGGGGCTCCAAAATCACTGCACATGGTGACTGCAGCCATGAAATTAGAAGACTCTTACTCCTTGGAAGAAAAGTTATGACCAACCTAGATAGTATATTCAAAAGCAGAAACATTACTTTGCCGACTAAGGTCCGTCTAGTCAAGGCTATGGTTTTTCCAGTGGTCATGTATGGATGTGAGAGTTGGACTGTGGAGAAAGCTGAGAACCTAAAAATTGATGCTTTTGAACTGTGGTGTTCGAGAAGAGTCTTAAGAGTCCCTTGGACTGCAAGAAGATCCAACCAGTTCATTCTAAAAGATATCAGTCCGGGGTGTTCATTGGAAGGACTGAAGCTAAAGCTGAAACTCCAATACTTTGGCTACCTCA
>SJYW01057417.1:7416-70900 GCA_006410735.1 Raphicerus campestris | reverse complement strand
TCAAAGGCTTTTGAGTTTAAGTAAATCCCATTTGTTTATTTTTGTTTTTATTCCTATTATTTTGTGAGATGAATTGAAAAAGATACTGCTGAAATTTATGTCAGAAAGTGTTCTGCCTAATATTCTGCTAGGAATTTTACAGCGTTTGGTCTCACATTTAGGTTTTGAATCCATTTTGAGCTTATTGTGAGCGTGTATCTGACACAAGATGGTGGAGTAGAGGATACGTGCTCATCTTTNTAATATTCTGCTAGGAATTTTACAGCGTTTGGTCTCACATTTAGGTTTTGAATCCATTTTGAGCTTATTGTGAGCGTGTATCTGACACAAGATGGTGGAGTAGAGGATACGTGCTCATCTTTTCCTGTGAGAACTCCAAAATTGCAATTAACTGTTGAACAGCCATCGACAGGATAATTCTGGATCCCACCAAAACAAGGTACCCCTCATCCAAGGGCAAAGGAGAAGTCACAACAGGATAGTAGGAGGGGCAAAATTGAGTTTAGAATCAGACCCCATACCCACTAGTGGTGCTTGGAGGGCTCAAACTAAACCTTGTGCACACCAGGACCAGAATCCAGGGACTCCACAAGAGACTGAGCCAGACATGCTTTGAGTATTTGAGTGTCTTCTGTGGAGGCATAGGTCGGCAGTGGTCTGCCATGGAGACAGGGACTCTTGCTACAGCAGATCTTGGAGGCCTGGTGTGAGTCCCACCAGAGAACCAATGAGCAGAAAACCTACAATCAGGAAGAACAATTACACCAAAGAAGTTTGCACTGTTGCAAAAGTTCTAGGGCCCACAATAGATTTCCCTACTTGAGGATCCAGCAAAGGAACTGAGAACCCCCAGGGAATTTGACTTTGAAGGCCAATGGGATTTGATTGTAGAACTTCCACAAAACTGGGGAAACAAACTCGTGGAGGGCACAAACAAAATCTTGTACACAGCAGGACCCAGGAGAAAGGAACAATGACCCCATAGGAGACTAAGTTAGACTTGCCTGTGAGTGTCCAGGAGTCTCTGGCAGAGGGGTGGTTTGAAAGTGGTCTGTCATGGGGTCAGTGGCACTGATTACAACAGTCCTGGCATAGGTCCTTTTGAAGAAGTTTGGCCTCAGGCCAAAATATAGGAGGGAAACACAGCCCCACCCGTCAACAAAAAAATGGATTAAAGATTTACTGAGCATGGCCCTCCCCATCAGAGCAAGACCCAGATTCCCCCCCAGCCAGTCCCTCCTACCAGGAAGCTTCCACAAGCCTCATCCTTATCCTTCAGAGGGGAGACAGAATAGAAACCACAATTACAGAAAACTAACCAAACTGATCACATGGATCACAGTCTTGTCTAACTCAATGAAACTATGAACCATGCCTTGTAGTGCCACCCAAGATGGACAGGTCATGGTGGAGAGTTCTAACAAATCGTGGTCCACTGGAAAAGGAAATGGCAAACCACTTCAATATTCTTGCCTTGAGAACCGCATGAACAGTATGAAAAGGCAAAAAAATATGACACTGAAAGATGAGCTCACCAGGTTGGTAGGTGCCCAATATGCTACTGGAGAAGAGTAGAGAAAATGCTCCAGAAAGAATGAAGAGACTGAGTCAAAGCAAAAACAATGCCCAGTGGTGGATGGGAATGGTGATGGAAGTAAAATCCAATGCTGTAAAAAACAATGTTGCATGGGAACTGGGAATGCTAAGTCTATGAATCAAGGTAAACTGGAAGTGGTCAGACAGGAAATGGCAAGAGTGAACATTGACATTTTAGAAATAGGAGAACTAAAATGGGCTGGAATGGGCAAATTAAATCAAATGAGCATTATATCTATTACCATGGGCAAGAATCCCTTAGAAGAAATAGAATAGCCCTCATAGTCAACAAAAGAGTCCAAAATGCAGTACTTGCATGCAATCTCAAAAAAAGACAGAATGATCTCTGTTTGTTTCTGAGGCAAATCATTCAATATTACAGTATTCCAAGTCTTTGCCCCAACCACTAGTGACAAAGAGCTGAAGCTGAATGGTTCTGTGGAGACCTAAAAGAACGTCTAGAACTAACAGTAAAAAAAGAAGACAATGTCCTTTTCGTCATAGGGGACTGGAATGCAAAATAAGGAAGTCAAGAGATACCTGGAATAACAGGAAGTTTGGCCTTGGAGTTCAAAATAAAGCAGAGTAAAGGCTAACAGAGTTTTACCAAGAGAATGCACGGGTCATAGCAAACGCCCCATTTGAACAAGACAAGAGACAACTCTACACATGGACATCACCAGATGGTCAACATCAGAATCAGATTGATTCTTTGCAGCCAAAGATGGAGACGCTTTACACAGCCATCAAAAACAAGACCAGGAGTTGACTGCAGCTCAACCCAAAGACTCCTTACGGGAAAATGCAGACTTAAGTGGAAAAAAATAGGGAAAACCACTAGACCGTTCAAGTATGACATAAATCAAATCCCTTACAATTAAACAGTGAAAATGACAAGTAAATTCAAGGGACTGGATTTGATAAACAGAGTCCCTGAAGCTCTATGGACAGAGGTTCCTAATATTGTACAGGAGACAGTGATCAAAACCATCCCCAAGAAGAAGAAATGAAAAGAGGCAAAGTTGTCTGAGAAGGCTTTACAAATAGCGGGGAAAACAAGAGAAACTAAAAACAAAGGAGAAAAGGAAAGATATATACATCTGAACTCAGTTGCAAATAATAACATGAAAGATAAGACAGCCTTCCTAAGTTATCAATGTAAAGAAATAGCAGAAATCAATAGGATTTTAAAGACTAAAGATCTCTTCAAGAAAATTAAAGGTACCAAGGAAACATTTCATGCAAACGTGCAAAATAAAGGACAGAAATGATATGGACATAACAGAAGCAGAAGATTTTAAGGTAAGGTGGCAAGAATGCACAGAACAATTAAAAAAAGATCTTAATGTCCCAAATAACCATGATGGTGTGAGCACTCACTGAGAGCCAGATATCTTGGAGTGCAAAGTCAAGTGGGCCTTAGGAAGTATCACTCAAAACAAAGCTCGTGGAAGTGATGGGATTCTGGATGAGCTATTTCAAATCCTAAAAGATGAGGCTGTAAAAGTGAAAGATGATTCTGGCACTTAAATTCCATCAAATTTGGAAAACTCGGAAGTGGCCACAGGACTGGAAAAGGTCAGTTTTTATTGCAATCCCAAAGAAAGACAATGCCAAAAAGTGTTCAAACTACCACACCGTTGACACACCTCACAAGTTAGCAAAGTAATACTCAAAATTCTCCAAGCCGGGCTTCAACAGAGACATATTTAGAAAAAGCAGAGGAACCAGAGGTCAAATTTTCAACATCTGTTGGATCACAGAAAATGGAAGAAAATTCCAGAAAAATATCTGCTTCATTGACTATGCTAAAGCCATTTACCCTGTGGATCACATCAAACTGTGGAAAATTCTTAAAGAGATGGGAATACCAGACCACATTACCTGCTTCCTGAGAAAACTGTATGCAGGTTAAGAAGCAACAGTTAGAACCAGACTTGGAACAATGGACTTGTTCCAAATTGGGAAAGGAGTACATCAAGGCTGTATATTGTCATTTTGCTTTATTTAACTTATATGCAGACTACATCTTGTGAAATTCTGGACTGGAAGAGGCATAAGCTGGAATCAAGATTGCCAGGAGAAATATCAATAATCTCAGATATGCAGATGACACCACCCTTGTGGCAGAAAGTGAAGAGGGACTAAAGAGTCTCTTGATGAAAGTGCAAGAGGATGTGAAAAACACACACACACACACACACACACACACACACACAAACAGCTTAAAACTCAACATTCAAAAAACAAAGATCAAGTCATCCAGTCCCATCACTTCATGGCAAATAGATANTGAAAAGGGACTAAAGAGTCTCTTGATGAAAGTGCAAGAGGAGGTGAAACACACACACACAAAACAGCTTAAAACTCAACATTCAAAAAACAAAGATCAAGTCATCCAGTCCCATCACTTCATGGGAAATAGATGGGGAAATGATGGAAACAGTGACAGACTTTATTTTCTTGGGCTCCAAAATCACTGCAGATGGTGACTGCAGTCATGAAATTAAAAGACATTTACTCCTTGGAAAGAAAGCTATGACAAAACCAGACAGCATATTAAAAAGCCAAGACATTGCCAACAAAGCTCCATCTAGTCAAAACTATGATTTTCCCAGTAGTCATGTATGGATGTGAGAATTGGACCATAAAGAAAGCTGAGCACCAAATAATTGATGCTTTTGAACTGTAGTGTTGGAGAAGATCCCTAGAGTCCCTTGGACTGCAAGGAGATCAACCCCATCAATCCTAATATCCTGAATATTCATTGGAAAGACTATTGCTAAGCTGAAGTTTCAATACTTTGGCCACTAGATGCAAAGAAATGGCTCATTGGAAAAACCCTTGGGAAGACGCTGGTAAAGATCGAATGCAGGAGGATTAGGGGATACCAGAGGATGAGACAGCTGAATGGCATCCCAGATTTGATGGACATGAGTTTGAGCAAGCTCCAGGAGTTAGTGATGGACAGGGAAGCCTGGTGTGCTGTAGTCCATTGGTTTTCAAAGAGTTGGACATGACTGAGTGACTGAACTGACCAGAATTGAGCTGAGCTGTTTTTTTTTTTTAATGGTGTTAAAGAATTAACTAATTTTGTTTTATTTTTATTTTTTGAAATGTAGCTGTCCAGTTTTTCCAGCAGCATGTGTTGAGGAGAGTATCTTTTCAGCATTGTGTGGTTTTCCTTAATTTGTCACAGGGCAATTGACCATAGGTGTATGGGTTTATTTCTGTTTTTTCCAATCTTGTACCATTGATTTTAAAATATATAAATGATATATATATGGTTATATATCAAAAAAAACAATAAGTTTTAATTTTAAAAATATAAGGCAACATGGGAGATTTAAGTTAAGCTAAATATAAACATAAAGTAATTAAAACAGAATGATTTGGTTCAAGAATAAGCAGTCTAATGGAACAATTGAGGAGGAAATGGCATCCCACTCCAGTATTCTGGCCTGGAGAATCCCGGTGATAGAGGAGCCTGGTGGGCTGCCATCTATGGGGTCTCACAGAGTCAGACATGACTGACGTGACTTAGCAGCAGCAGTTAATGGAACAAAATAAAGAGCTTAGACTGTTACCATGCATTTACAAACATTCCTTTAGTGGCAAAGTTGGCACTACACAACAGTACAAAATAAAGGGCAATTTCAATAAATAAAATAAATAAATAGAATATAGAGTCAATTGAATATTTACATAGAAGCTAAATGTAAATTTGACTATAACCTCATGCCATACACAATAAACTGCAGATCAGTAAGACATCAAAATGTCTGGAAGACATCAAACTTACCTTTGTTACCTTGGAATAGCAAAATAAAGTAAAATGATTTAAAGAGCATAGATATAAATGAAAAGATTTGGTTTTTATTACAATAACATATATTTATGAAAGGCATCAATAAATGGGTTGAATTCAATTTATACTGTGGGAAAAGAGATACTGGAAGTACAAAAAACTGACAAAAATTCTATAGCCAAAGTATGTGTATAAGAATATATTCTTCAAAAACTAACAAAATTGATAGTTAAAAGAAAAATAGCAAAATACTTGAATAACTACTTTTTGAGACAATGTCAAAATGGAAAGCAAATACATGAAATTATACTCAAATTCATTAGTAATAAGATAAATGCAATGAAAACCATAATATGATACCATTAAAATAACACCACAATGTTCAAAACTAAAAATATATAATTTTTTTTTCTCTAAAATTTAATGTTGACATTAAATTTTTTCAGGAGATTTGTCTAATTTTGGTTTTGGTTTATTGACATTCCCCTAGAATGTGGAGAATTTTTGGAGGTTCATTGAAAAAAACAAGAGAATTCTAGAAAAACATTTATTTCAGCTTCATTGATTATGCCAAAGCCTATGACTGTGTGGATCACAATAAACTGTGGAAATTTTGAAAGAGATGGGAATACTAGACCACCTGACCTGCCTCTTGAGAAACCTATATGCAGGTCAGGAAAAAACAGTTAAAACTGGACATGGAACAACAGACTGGTTCCAAATAGGAAAAGGAGTACGTCAAGGCTGTATATTGTCAACCTGCTTATTTAACTTATATGCAGAGTACATCATGAGAAATGCTGGGCAGGATGAAGCACAGGCTGGAATCAAGATTGCTAGAAAAAAATCAGTAACCTCAGGTATGCAAATAACATCACCCTTATGGCTGAAAGTGAAGAAGAACTAAAGAGCCTCTTGATAAAAGTGGAAGAGGAGAATGAAAATGTTGGCTTAAAGCTCAACATTCAGAAAACAAAGATTATGGCATCTGGTCCCATCACTTCATGGCAACAGATGGAGGAAACAGTGGCAGACTTTTATTTTTCTGGGCTCCAAAATCACTGCAGATGGTGACTGCAGCCATGAAATTAAAAGACACTTACTCCTTGGAAGGAAAGTTATGACCAAACTAGGCAGCATATTAAAAAGCAGAGACATTACTTCCCAACAAAGGTTCATCTAGTCAAGGCTATGGTTTTTCCAGTGGTCATGTATGGATGTGAGAGTTGGACTATAAAGGAAGCTGAGTGCAGAAAAATGGATACTTTTGAACTGTGGTGTTGTAAAAGACTCTTGAAAGTCCCTTGGAATGCAAGGAGACCCAGCCAGTCCATCCTAAAGGAGCTCAGTCCTAGGTGTTCATTGGAAGGACTGATGCTAAAGCTGAAACCAATACTTTGGCCACCTGATTCAAAGAGCTGACTCATTTGAGAAGATCTGATGCTGGGAAAGATTGAAGGTAGCAGGAGAAGGGGACGACAGAGGATGAGATGGTTGGTGGCATCACCAACTCAATGGACATAAGTTTGGGTAAACTCCAGGAGTTGGTGATGGACAGGGAGACCTGATGTGCTGCAGTCCATGGGGTTGCAAAGAGTTGGACACGACTGAGTGACTGAATTGAACCCATGTTCACAATCATGTGTTCTACTTAGCCCACAATTTTAAGGGTAATAGCAAGATATTTGTCCAATTTTTTGCTGGGAAGATTTCTATAAAATTAAATTTCATTTTAATCTTAAAAAATAGTTAGGTTTTTGTTGAGAGATTTCATAGTCCAAGTTCAACTTGACATTAACATTTCACTGTTGACAACTGTCTTAGTAATATAATATATTAAGAGTTGATATGGTAGAATTTCCTATGTCCTCTTAGTTCTAAGCTGTCTGAAATTGATAAACCAAGGCAATAATGAATAACATAATCAGTCCATTCAGTCCACTTAATCACTTAATCCTTTTTCCAATTAAAATTATTTAGATTTTTTTCCCTATCATTACAGTCTTTTTTCTATTGCCAATGCCATTGTAGTTATTACTGGAGGAGAGCATGGCAACCCATTCCAGTATTCTTGCCTGGAGAAACCCAATGGACAGATGAGCCTAATAGCCTACTGTTCATGGGGTCACAAAGAGTCAGACATTACTGAGCTACTAAGCACAGCACCTATATCCATACAGGTGAAACAGGAATGAGAAGGAAGCATTTGTTATCTAACCCTGGAGGTCTAAATATCTTTGATATGGAGATAGAGAAGACTTCAAGCAGTGTCAACAATAAATATCACTATCAACCAAGAGGTTTAATTTATTATCAGACCACTCACATTTTGGGACTTAGACCTTACCTTCTTTCCCTATTATGCATTACTCATTCAGGCACATCTGTAACATCTAAATACACCTCTTATGTACCAATCTTCTCATTCCCAGTCCTCCATACTGTTTTCATATTCTTATGAATCTATTTTTCTATTGCAAATTTTAAGTAATACAAACTAATTTAGACATGGAGGTGATAGTTATCAGCTACCCTAAATTGTGAAATTTCATATAGACCTGGATTGANCATCAGAGTCTTTTCCAGTGAGTCAACTCTTTTCATCAGGTGGACAAGTA
Organism: Raphicerus campestris; assembly: GCA_006410735.1. Lineage (NCBI taxonomy): Eukaryota > Metazoa > Chordata > Mammalia > Artiodactyla > Bovidae > Raphicerus > Raphicerus campestris. Next base: position 62,878 of record SJYW01057417.1, on the reverse strand, counting down.
TTGCAGCTTCAACTTCAGTGTCAGTCCTTCCAATGAAAAATCAGGCTTAATTTCCTTTAGGACTGACTGGTTTGATTCATTGCAATCCAAGGGACTCTCAAGAGTCTTTTCCAGCACCACAGTTCAGAACATCATTTCTTAAGTGCTCAGCCTTCTTTATGGTCCAACTGTCATATCTGTACATGACTCCTGGAAAAACCATAGTTTTGACTCTTTGGATCTTGGCCAGCAAAGTGATGTCTGCTTTTTAATGCACTATCAGGTTTTGTCAAACTTTTCCTTCCAAGGAGCAAGCGTCTTTTAATTTTGTGGCTGCAGTCACCATCTGTAGTGATTTTGGAGTCCAAGAAAATAAAAGCTGTTTCCACTCCTTCCCCATCTATTGCCATGAAGTGGTGGGACTGGATGCCATGATCTTAGCTTTTTGAACATTTAGTTTTAAGCCAGCTTTTCACTCTCCTCTTTCACCCTCATGATAGATATTTCACAAATTTGATGGTTTTAAAAAATTATTCTTCCAACTACAATAAAGTATCCTCACAATGATCAGAATAGCCATCATCAAAATGTCTACAAACAGCAAATGCTGGAGAGAGTGTAGATAAAAAGGGAACTCTCTTATACTGTTGGTAGGAATGCAAACTGGTACAGCCACTGTGGACAACAGTGTGGAGATTCCTTTAAAAAACAAGAATACTCAGCAATCTGAATGTTGGGCATACATCCCAAGCAAACTAGAACTGAAAGACACACATGTACACCAATGTTATTGCAGCACTATTTACAGTAGCTATCACATGGAAGCAACTTAGATTTCCATTGGCAGATGAATGGATAAGGAAGTGTGGTACACTTATACAAGGGAATATTACTCAGCCATAAAAAGGAGCACATTTGAGTCAGTCCTAAGGAGATGGATGAACCTGGAGCCTATTAAACAGAGTGAAGTATGTCAGAAAGAGAAAGAAAAACACAGTATATTAATGCATATGTATGGAATTTAGAAAGATGGTACTGATGATCCCACCTGCAGAGCAGCAAAGGAAACACAGATGTAAAGTACAGACTTTTGGATTCAGTGGGAGAAAGTGAGGGTGGGATGATTTGAACAAATAGCACTGAAACATGTTCTTTACCATATGTAAAATAGATGGCAGTGCAAGTTCAATGCATGAAGCAGGGCACCCAAAGCTGGTGCTCTGGGACAACCCAGAGGATGGGGCGGAGAGGGAGGTGGGAGGGGAATTCATGAAGTGGGGGGACACATGTATACCTGTGGCTGATTTATGTTGGTGTATGGCAGAAACCANGCAGGGCACCCAAAGCTGGTGCTCTGGGACAACCCAGAGGATGGGGCGGAGAGGGAGGTGGGAGGGGAATTCAGGAAGTGGGGGGACACATGTATACCTATGGCTGATTTATGTTGGTGTATGGCAGAAACCAACAAAATACTGTAATTATCCTCCAATTAAAATTAATTAATTAAAAAATTCTCCCTTTCACCTTCACTTTGGCTTATGTGTGGTGATGGATCCCCACCTTATGGAGTAAGCTAGATTTATTTTAGGATAACTTTCCAACAAAAATATAATTCTTCCACAACACCTTCCTAAATGGTTAAGTATACTTTGTTATTAACATGAAATCATTTTTAGGCATTAAAATGAAAATATAAATTACAAATAATGAAATGTATAATATGTATTTTTATAAAAATTGATTTTGATAAATATAAATTGCCTCAAAATGTCAAGTCTCATGATTTAATTATTTTACCAACATGGTTTCTTCTGGGAATATGAATGTGTTAAAATCAATAGTAGTGCATATAAATGCAATGTTACTATTAATATCCATTTTTAGAGGTGTCAATGATCCCCTAATAGCCCTACTGTCTTTTTATGAAAAGCATCTACATAAGATACAAATTTTCAAGGCCTAGTCTTCCAGCTTTGTGAGTATTCCCCCATGTCCCACTTTGTAAATGTTCATTTGCTTGTAATGGCAATTTATGTCACTGTGCATTATACGGATGGCCTAATTCAAGGCCAGTCATCCAGTGGAGATGTCTTCACTTCAAGAGAAGTTGGTTAATGGTTGGAACCAGGATGTTTTATTGTACCATTTCATTGAACTGTATTTTCTACAATATCTTTTTACTGACTGTACCTAAAAACATTTTATTATATTTAATCATATGCACTCATTCTCATTAGAAGGTTATCATTCCCCTTGTAGTTCTACCTTCCTAGTGCCAGCAATGCTTTGGGTTTCTTAATACTGCACTAAGAGAAGCATTGATTTATAAATTGAAATCCTTATTACTCATTATGTGTCCTGTGATTTAAATAAATGAAATGTATTTCACTGAAAGAGATAGAGCCCCTGGTCAGGGCCTAACTTATGTGGAAGTAGACAGGACAAGCCATAGAATTTTAGAGCTTCCAACAGCCTCTCCCATGTTTCTCCCAAGCTAGTTTCTCCAACTCCACCTGCAACTGCTTTTTACATGTTAGTGGATTCCTAGCATAAAATTGCTGGAAAAGGCAATGGCACCCCACTCCAGTACTCTTGCCTGGAAAATCCCATAGAAGGAGGAGCCTGGTAGGCTGCAGACCATGGGGTCACTAAGAGTCAGACACGACTGAGCAACTTCACTTTCACTTTTCACTTTCATGCATTGGAGAAGGAAATGCCAACCCACTCCAGTGTTCTGGCCTGGAGAATCCCAGGGACGGGGAAGCCTGGTGGGCTGCCCACCAGGCAGCCCAGAGTCAGACACCTGTCTCTTATACACATCTTGTCTTCTTGCTTGATAGTTCTGATGAAGCAAGGTGCCCTGTTTTGAGTTNGAATCCCAGGGACAGAGGAGCCTGGTAGGAGGCTGTCTAAGGGGTCGCACAGAGTCGGGCATGACTGAAGCGCCTTAGCAACAGCAGCAGCAGCAGCAGCAGCAGCATAAAATTGCAACCCACTCCAATATTCTTGCCTAGAGAATCCTGTGGACAGAAGAGCCTGGTGGGCTGCTGTCCATAGGGTTGCACAGAGTTGGACATGACTGAAGCAACTTAGCATGCACGCATCCATTGGAGAAGGAAATGGCAACCCACTCCAGTATTCTTGCCTGGAGAATCCCAGGGACACAGGAGCCATGTGGGCATCCATCTATGGGGTTGCACAGAGTCAGACACAACTGAAGTGACTTAGCAGCAGCAGCAGCAACAGCAGCAGCATTCCTTCAAAAAACCTTACCGACTTTCAGTCCATTCACTTGCTTATTTACTCATTCATTTTTATAAAGGCCTTGGTCTATTATTTTTATAAAGGCCTTGGTCTATTATTTTTATAAAGGCCTTGGCTTCCCTGGTAGCTCAGATGGTAAAGCATCTGCCTACAGTGCGGGAGACCCAGGTTTGATCCCTGGGTTGGGAAGATCCCCTGGAGAAGGAAATGGTAACCCACTCCAGTATTTTCGCCTGAAAAATCCCAGGGACTGAGGAGCCTGGTAGGCTACACTCCATGGGGTCGCAAAGAGTCAGACACAACTGAGCAGCTTCACTTTATTTCTTTCTTTCTTTTTTGGAACACCAATCATATATTATGGCTTCTGTTTGTGTTTTCAGATTCAAAGATGAGTTATTCAAATGTATTAACATTAAAGAGACTGATATACAGTGCAGTCACAGTATAAAAACAATTAAAAACATAACTTTAGGAGTTTTAATAGCTAAATGAGCAAAATGTTTCTGGAATACAAGGAAATGTCAGGGCCTTCACTGAGAAAGTCATAGGTATACAGTTAGCAAAAGTGGCCAACTTGACTAAAGAGAAGCATAAGAATAACATGTAGAGAAGAGGTGTGAGAGATCCTGGCATGTTCAAATAAGAGCAAACTGGTTTGAATAGATTTAGCAGCTTTGTGAAATTGGAAAGCAAAAGCTATATGGTAAGTCATTGTTGGGTGGGATCAGTGTGGGTTAAAGTTCAAGAATGGAGAGTGAGTCAGAGTCAGCTATAGGCTTATACTGTGATTACTGTTAGTAAAGCAGAGACATTACTTTGCCGACTAAGGTCCGTCTAGTCAAGGCTATGGTTTTTCCTGTGGTCATGTATGGATGGGAGAGTTGGACTGTGAAGAAGGCTGAGCGCCGAAGAATTGATGCTTTTGAACTGTGGTGTTGGAGAAGACTCTTGAGAGTCCCTTGGACTGCAAGGAGATCCAACCAGTCCATTCTGAAGATCAACCCTGGGAGTTCTTTGGAAGGAATGATGGTAAAGCTGAAACTTCAGTACTTTGGCCACCTCATGCGAAGAGTTGTCTCATTGGAAAAGACTCTGATGCTGGGAGGGACTGGGGGCAGGAGGAAAAGGGGACGACCGAGGATGAGATGGCTGGATGGCATCACGGACTCGATTGACGTGAATCTGAGTGAACTCCGGGAGAGGGTGATGAACAGGGAGGCCTGGCGTGCTGCGATTCATGGGGTCGCAAAGAGTCGGACACGACTGAGCAACTGAACTGAACTGAACCGAATGATAATAGTAAATACTGATGTATTTTTGAGCAATGATATTGTTATAAAAATCAACATTCTTTGTGCCAAAACAGCTTCTTTAAGTGGAATATCTGATGTGTAATGTTGTTTCTACCGCATGCATCCTAGCATCTACCTCCTGCCCCTTTCAGTTCAGTTCAGTTGCTCAGTCGTGTCCGACTCTTTGCGACCCCATGAATCGCAGCACGCCAGGCCTCCCTGTCCACCACCGTCTCCCGGAGTTCACTCACACTCACGTTCATCGAGTCCGTGATGCCATCTAGCCATCTCATCCTCGGTCGTCCCCTCTCCTCCTGCCTCCAGCCCTTCCAGCATCGGAGTCTTTTCCTTTATTGACCTATAAAAAGCATTTACTTGGATCATTCTCGTCAAATTTGGTGATATTGTCATTAACTCAAAACCATCTGAAAGAATGAATGAAAGAAAAAGTGAAAGTGAAAGTCACTCAGTCATGTCCGACACTTTGCAACCCCATGGACTATACTGACCATGGAATTCTCCAGACCAGACTACTGGAGTAGGTAGCCTTTCCTTTTTCTAGCAGATCTTCCTGACTCAGGAATCAAACAGGGATCTCATGCATTGCAGGTGGATTCTTCACCAACTGAACTATACTTACATTATTAAATTCCTCTCATGAAAAAACAAGTGAGACTAAAAACTGAAAGAAAAAACTCAAATTCCCTCCAAAATTTATTTTATATCAAAGCATAGAATAACTTATTGATTTAATTATGGAAGGATAAAGTTTATATGAAATTTAAAAGCAAAGATTCAGCAAGAATTAATATATTAAAAAGTACAGAGTTTATAAGTTTAAGATTTTTCTAAGGCAAAAGTGTTATATTGAAGTTTTTCATGTTAAAGTTTTAATCACTTACTATTACTTTTAATTTTAGGGCCTATATCTTGCTTCATTTTTTTTTTTTAATGTGTTTTAGCCAGCACAGTTAATATCTTGTGAGGAAATCACAGCCTTTCCTCCAAGATAGTTACAGGTTCTCCAAAGTTGGACTAACCACCTTATTTCATTTTGAATTGTATGTCCAGTTGAAGATTCACTCTTCTTTACCTGTTCTGTTTTTCTATTAGTAGCTCAGAGATATATTTGTCACTTCTAGAAGTTTTGCAGATTTTCATTATGTACATATCTTAAAATATTAATACCAATTTTACACATTGTGCCTTGTTATTCTTTTCCATTTGTTGTTTTTCACATTGATTTATTTCTATGCTTATTTTTATTTTATCATCCTTTAGTTTAATATGTATTGCATCATATATTCTACAGGCAACCTAAAATTTAATTTTGTAACTAAATGAGATGAAACAAACACAAAGAGTGTTATTCTTCATATAACGCTAGCCACAAGAAAACATGGCAGTGTGCTTTTCTATTTTACAGATGAATTTTGAAATCAAATGAGATAACATGATTGGGGATGCAGCCTAACAAGAATGGAAAGTGTTAGTTGCTCAGTCATTTCTGATTCTTTGTGACATCATGGACTGTAACCCAACAGGTTTCTCTATCCATGGAAATCTCCAGGCAAGAGTACTGGAGTGGGTTTCAATTCCCTTAGTTGAATACTAAAAGGTAACATATGGCCGTGTGCTTATCAGCTGTTATTTTGGCCACAAAGCCCTGTGTTCTATGTATGAACAGTGCTGCACAATTTAATAAGCAATGGCAATAACCACGACAGGCAGGAGAAAAAAATTATAACCAANCCCAACAGGTGTCTCTATCCATGGAAATCTCCAGGCAAGAGTACTGGAGTGGGTTGCGATTCCCTTAGTTGAATACTAAAGGGTAACATATGGGCGTGTGCTTATCAGCTGTTAATTTGGCCACAAAGCCCTGTTTTCTATGTATGAACAGTGCTGCACAATTTAATAAGCAATGGCAATAACCACGACAGGCAGGAGAAAAAAATTATAACCAATCAAGGAAGAAAAAATGACACCCGTATTCCACAAAATCAGGACAGGGAATCTGGCTTGCCATCAACAAGAGAATGCTGGGAGTTTAACAATTAAAGGCAGTTTCTCTAGAGACTGGGGGCTGTGTCTTCCTGCACTTTGCTAATGAAGTATAATTCATTTTACCTCACCTCCACCTTTAGAAATCAAAGTTCAAGCGTATGTATCAGACACATTTGAAAGGCGAGGTCTCCTCTCTCATTGCAGTACTGTGTCTCCTCTTCAGGGAGCATTCTCCTGTTCTATTAATTATTGTGCTTGGATGACATTACTATTCATGGACTAACATCTCAAAATACTTGACTTAGCACTGGGTCTGGAACTAATACTAATAAGTACAAGTCTGAATAGTGGTTGAAGTTTTATTTATTCTTTTCTCTCTTTCTGCTACACACAAAGAAAGAAGATAGTTTTATTCATAGTTCAGTTGTACTTCTAGAGAGAATTTAGTCTGTTGATTCATTAGTGACAGTGTCATAGAAAAATGCATCTCTGAGACATTCCTAAGAAATGCAAAAACCCAATTCCAAATTCCCATAGTCAATCCAAAGAGGAGGTATAAAGATTAAGACTTATTTAATTTGTTATAATTTTAATATGACTTTCAATGATATGTATTTTGGAGGCAGAAAAACCTTTGTTAACTGGTCTGGAGCTATATTTCAAATGTGCTGTATTGGTAAAAGGGATATTGGTACTTGAGGTAAGATTAGNAGACTTATTTAATTTGTTATAATTTTAATATGACTTTCAATAATATGTATTTTGGAGGCAGAAAAACCTTTGTTAACTGGTCTGGAGCTATATTTCAAATGTGCTGTATTGGTAAAAGGGATATTGGTACTTGAGGTAAGATTAGAATGTGATGAGATTAATCTTTTTAAGCAAACATAGTAGGCTATATCCACTCAAGGAAGACACATGTTCTTTAAAGTAGCCAACATGAAAAGTTATTGTATCATAATAACCAAAGAAAACCCTACTACTAATATTGTCAAGAAATAGGTTTACTTTTCCTTTGCAACAGAAAATGTGCTGGCATTAGATCACCTGTTGTAATAAAAACAAAGTTATGTGCTATTTCTTGCTTCACTATGTAGACCACATTGGCTTTTGACTACTATTTTTTGTCCCATGGTTACATGATAGTTGTTGACTCATCTAAAAGTATCACTTTATATATTCAAGGCAGAAAAAGGGAAATTCAGGTGGGGACAGAATGGATCCTCTTGTTTCTTTTCTTCTAATTGGGAATTTAAAAGACCCTGAGACATTTATACTTTTACCTTCAGTAACTGGTTTTCATGCCTCTCTCAACTGTTAGACAGGACATATGACTTTATACATATGACTTTATACACCCTATTGTGGGAGTCGAACAAGGGAGAAGGAATTGAGATTGGAAGTGGTTCTGTAACCAAGAAGGAGCCTATGGGACTTTCCCAGGACAGACTCCCCTCCCTGAGTTTTCAAATACATTTAAAGAGAGAAGTATGGAAATGTGAAAACGAACAGTCAAGAAAGACAAAATAATAATAGTTTCTCTTCAAGGGCCATAGATAATATTCTGAGCCATATCTATACTTTGAACTGTTTTGCAGACACTGAAACCCCCGCTAAAGGAAAAAGTTAATTATATGGTGACCACAAGCACGTAGACCCCAAGCCTGTTGAAAGCAGAAGGTTGATGATGTTGATTCCTAATTAGTTTACCACCAACCAATCAGGTCATCTACTAACTGAGCACTGCATCCTGCAAACCTCTACCTCACCCTATCTTTAAAATTCTGTCCCTGAAAGCCCCTGGGGAAGTGCAGGGCTTTTGAGCATTAGCTACCAGCCTCACTTGGCACCTGCAATAAATGCTTCATTCTCCATCACTATAATCTGCTGTCAGTAAATTATCTACACTGCATACAGGTGAGCAAACCTAAGTTGAGTTCAATAACAGTGTTGACCAAAGAAAAGTGCCACTATGAACACGGAGTTAGTCCAATAAGGTTTTATTATTTCAAATTCTTCATTGTTTACTAGCTGCATTTTCAAATACATTTTCCTTGGAGCAGAGAATCAAGTCTGCCTTCATTTAGCATCATTTAGCAATAGCATAATGCCTCTCAATACATGTCTTGAGTAAATGAATTAATAAGTGAAAAAATGAACCAATACAATTTTTCCACTAGGCACCTATTGATTATTCTATGTGACTCTCGAACAAAGAGGAGTGGATGGTGGGCAAATGGAAAACTAGCAGCTAAAAGTGTGAAGCAGATGGAACATACTTTTTCTTTCTAGTGGATGAGGTGGTGCAAACTATTGTTGAAGAAGGAACAGAGACAGACTGAAGAAACTATATATACTAATCCAGTCCAAGTCCTCCCTCTGCTCAAACAATCCAGAGACTGGGTTGCTTACAAATACTATGGCTTGAATTTGGTGCCAAGAGCCCAGTCTTTTCCCTGACTGATCTTTCTTCTGCTCAGATCTGCAGTTTCTTCCTGACAGCCTAGTTTGTTCATACTGTTTTGTCTCCAATTCTAATAACTGTCAGTTCCAGCTAGGGGAAAGTTTTCTATAAAACTTAATTAGTTTTTCATTATTTTGCTTAATAAAGTTTTTTTTATTCCTTTCACCTAATATTTATAACCTGTATGTCAATCTCCAAACCAATTCCTCCAATCACTGAAATTGTAAGCCATCTGTGAGCATATCAAAACTTCTAGATTTCAGGAATTTTCAGTGATTTGATTTTTGAGAAGCAGAGTATAAGGGTTGCCTTATGTATTTTATGTCTGGGAAGTAAGTGATACGATTGTGTTTCTTATATCTATTGCTTAACTGAACATCTGTGGAATGACAGGAAAAGACATCGGGTGTGAATAAAGTAAGGAACATGACTAAAATTCTCCTGAATTAGTAATTCCGTCACTAACAGTTGAAAAAAGAGTAGATGGGCTAGCTTCACCCTGTCCTCAGATTTGTACTTATTTTCTGCTCTATAACTTGCACTTTCTCTAATCTCTTGGTAGCATCACCCACCTCATTCCCTGACTTAATTATTTTCTTAGGTTCACCAGTGTTTTTCTCCCCACTATCCAAACAAATTATTTAAATTACTGTCACATGTTATACATTTGGAGCTGTCATAATCATTATTGAGGTTAATCAGTTGTGATACTGTGAATACGGCGAATATGATTACTTCTCTTTTATGGAGTTAAACTAACATACAATGAGGTTAAGTAGGATCAAATCAACAGTGGGGCCAAAACTTAGACCTGGGTTTTCTCAGTCATAAACAATGCTCTTTTAATTTTTTTCTTTTACATACATAAAATGTTTTATATACACAAAAAGTCACATGAAGTAAAAGACACCTCATGAAACTATCACTTGAGATTGGAGCTCACCATCCCTTTAAAAAATACATTAAATGCCAGCTCAATCTCAGTTTGAGTTAAGCTATATTTGCTTTTTCAGGGGTTAGACTTTTCTAGACATGTCTGGTAGACTGGCAAAATAGATTAAAGAAAATATCTGGGGGCTTCCTAAACTCTAAGGATTCTCTTAGGAAGCATTTACCGTTAAGAAAGTTTTTTTTTTTTTTTTTTTAATGAAGTCTATAGAGACCTGGGATTTCTTTGGAAGGAATGATGCTAAAGCTGAAACTCCAGTAATCTGAGCACCTCTTGAGAAGAGTTGACTCACTGGAAAAGACTCTGATGCTGGGAGGGATTGGGGGCAAAAGGAGAAGGGGATGACAGAGGATGAGATGGCTGGATGGCATCACTGACTCAATGGACGTGAGTCTGAGTGAACTCTGGGAGTTGGTGATGGACAGCGAGGCCTGGCGTGCTATGATTCATGAGGTCTCAAAGAGTTGGACACGACTGAGCGACTGAACTGAAGTGAACTGAAAGAGACCTTTATTTTTAAAGACTCTTGGTAGGAAATTATAAAATTGTCACAATTCAGTTCAGTTGCTCAGTTGTGTCTTTGATACCCCATGAACTGCAGAATGCCAGGCCTCCCTGTCCATCACCAACTCCTGGAGCTTGCTCAAACTCATGTCTATCGAGTCCATGATATCATCCAACAATGTCATCCTCTGTCGTCCCCTTCTCTACCTGCCTTCAATCTTTCCCAGCATCAGGGTCTTTTCCAGTGAGTCAGCTCTTCTCATCATGTGGCCAAAGTATTGGAGCTTCAGGGTCAGCATCAGTCCTTCCAATGAATATTCAGGACTGACTTCCTTTAGAATTGAATGGTTTGACCTCCTTGCAGTCCAAGAGACTCTCAAGATCTTCTTCAACACCGCAGTTTCAAAAGCATCACTTATTCGGCACTCAACTTCTTTATGGTCCAACTCTCACATCCATGTATGACTACTGGAAACACCATAGCTTTGACTGGACAGACATTTGTCAGCAAATTAATGTCTCTGCTTTTTAATATGCTGTTTAGGTCAGGCATAGATTTTCTTGCAAGGAGCAAGCATCTTTTAATTTCATGGCTGCAGTTAGCATATTCAGTGATTTGGGAGTTCAAGAAAATAAAGGCTTGTCACTGTGTCCATTGCTTCCCCATTTACTTGCCATGAAGTGATGATTGGAAAAGACCCTGATGCTGAGAGGGATTGGGGGCAAGAGGAGAAGGGGACAACAGTGGATGCAATGGCTAGATGGCATCACTGACTCGATGGACATGAGTTTGAGTAAACTCCGGGAGTTGATGATGGACAGGGAGGCCTGGCATGCTGTGATTCTTCGGGTCACAAAGAGTCAGACATGACTGAGCGACTGAAATGAAATGAACTGAACTGAACCGATGGGACCAGATGCCATGATCTTAGTTTTTAGGGTCTGAATACTGAGTTTTAAGCCAGCTTTTTCACTCTCCTCTTTCACTTTCATCAAGAGTCTCTTCAGTTCTTCTTCACTTTCTGCCATAAGGGTAGTGTCATTTGCATATCAGAGGTTATTGATATTTCTCCCTGCAATCTTGATTCCAGCTTATGCTTTATCCAGCCTGGCATTTTATATGATGTGCTTTGTGTATAAGTTAAATAAACCGGTGACAGTATATAGCCTTGACATATTCCTTTTCCAATTTGTAATCAGTCCTGTGTTCCATGTTCTGTTGTAACTGTTGCTTCTTGCCCTGCATACAGATTTCTCATGAGTCAGGTAAGATGATCTGGTATTCCTATCTCTAAAAATTTCTCACAGTTTGTCATGATCCACATAGTCAAAAGCTTTGGTATAGTCAATAAAGTAGAAGTAGATGATTTTCTGGAACTCTCTTACTTTTTTATGATCTAGGATCTTGGCAATTTGATCTCTATTCCTCTGCATTTTTAAAATACAGCTTGAACATCTGGAAGTTCTCAGTTCATGTACTTTTGAAGCCTGGTTTGAAGAACTTTGAGCATTACTTTGATAGCATGTGAGGTAAGTGCAACTGTGTGGTAGTTTGAGCATTCTTTGGCATAGCCTTTCTTTGAGAATGGAATGAAAATTTACCTTTTCCAGTCTTGTGGCCACTGCGAGCTTTCCAAATTTGCTGGCATATTGAGTGCAGCACTTTCACAGCATCATCTTTTAGGATTTGAAATAGCTCCACTGGAATTCAATTACCTCCACTAGCTTTGTTCATAGTGATGCTTCCTAAGACCCACTTGACTTTGTACTCCATATGTCTGGCTCTAGGTGAGTGATCACACCATCATGGTTATCTGGGCCATTAAGATCTTTTTGTATAGTTCTGTGTATTCGTGCCACCTCTTCTTAAAATCTTCTTCTTCCCTTAGGTCCATGCCATTTCTGTCCTTTATGGTGCCCATTTTGCATGAAATGCTCCCTTGGTATCTATAATTTTCTTGAAGACATCTCTAGTCTTTCCTGTTCTATTGCTTTTCTCTATTTCTTTGCATTAATCACTTAGGAAGACTTGCTCTCCTTGCTATTTTTTGGAATACTGCATTCAGATGTGTATATCTTTCCTTTTCTCCCTTGCCTTTCACTTCTCTTCTTTTCTCAGCTATTTGTAAGGCCTCCTGAGACAACCATTTTGCCTTTTTGCATTTATTTTTCTTGGGAATAGTCTTGATCACTTGTCCTGTACAGTCATGAACCTCTGTCCATAGTTCTTCAGGTTCTCTTTCTATCAAATTTAATCCCTTGAATTTATTTGTCATTTCCACTGTATAATTGTAAGGAATTTAATTTAAATAATACTGAATGGTCTAGTGGTTTTCCCTATTTTCTTCAATTTAATTCTGAATTTTGCAATTAGGTGTTCAAGATCTGAGCCAAGTCAGTTCCTGGTCTTGTTTTTGCTGACTGTGTAGAGCCTCTCGATCTTCAGCCACAAAGAACATAATCAATCTGATTTTGGTTGACTGTCTGGTGATGTCCATGTGTAGAGTCATCTTTTGTGTTGTTGGAAGAAGGTGTTTGCTATGACCAGTGCCTTCTCTTGACAAAATTCTGTTAGCCTTTGCCCTATTTTATTTTGTACTCCAAGGCCAAACTTGCCTGTTACTCCAGGTATATCTTGACTTCCTACTCCTGCGTTCCAGTCCCCTATGATGAAAAGGATATCTTTTCCTGGAGTGAGTTCTAGAAAGTCTTGTAGGTCTTCATAGAACTGTAGAGCTGTTCTACTTCAGCTTCTTGGCATTAGTGGTTGGGATACAGACTTGGATTACTGTGATACTGGATGGTTTGCCTTGGAAACAGAGATCATTCTGTAATTTGGGGGATTGTATCTAAGTATTGCATTTTGATCTCTTCTGTTGACTCTGAGGACCAGTGTTTTTCTTTTAAGGGATTCTTGTCCACAATAGTAGATATGAATTAAGTCATATGAATTAAGTTCACTCATTTTAGTCCATTTCTGTCCTTTCCCATCCATTGAATTAAATTTTCCCATTTGTCCATTCTATCTTGGAATTTATGTAGGCTGTTAATATTGGAAGTATCTAGGTGAAGCATATATATGCACTGTTTTTAGTATTTTTACAGCTTCTCTATAAGTCTAAAATTAGTTTAATGTGAAAAATTTATTGCTTTCACATCTGGGTCACATTTTTGATTTACCAATTTACCACTTTTTGCTTTAACTCCTTACTCAGAAAATTTGTTCTTTACCTTGTCATTTATAGTGCTTTGCTTTAATTATTAGTTAAATGCTTAGAGAAATATGAAATATAACATACATGAATTAAAATGAAGAAGTCTTCAATAACTTTTCAGAGCTCCTATGTGAAAGCAAAACTGTCTTTTGAAGTATGTTTTTATTCTGCTTGTGGGCCATTCATTCTAGAGCATATAAAATATGTCTTCATGGTGTTTTATTATTAACCAAAACAGTATGATTAGCTTGCTTTGGTAGTGTGAATTATTTGTGAGCAATTAAGGTAGAAAAACAATCTTGACATGTATAAAATACCTAGAATTGTTCCATTTCAATATATAATTATTAAAGTTTAATTTAGTCCTGCCTGATTATTTTTTGACATTTATCTATGTGCCATTTTATCTTGAATAAGTTCGAATGTTGTAGTTTTCAATTTACCTTCCAAGAGAAGAGGTAAAGTCTCACCTGTCTTTTAGATCTAAATTATTATAATTTTACCATGAATGCTTAACAATCTAATTTCAAATAATGAGAAAGATGGGTGGAGGACATACTCTTCTCGAGGATCATTTATCATGCTCTGAGATCATGTTTCTGGTTAATCCTATGCTTATTTTTTACATTTAAATTTCCTGGTATATTTCCCCAATTTCCAAACATAACAGACTGGTTAAGATAATGGACTCCAGAGTCACAGCTTTTGTGTTCAGGTGAGACTCTGAGGAATACCAGACACCTGACCTGCCTCTTGAGAAACCTATATACAGGTCAGGAAGCAACAGTTAGAACTGGACATGGAACAACAGACTGGTTCCAAATAGGAAAAGGGGTACGTTAAGGCTGTATATTGTCACCCTGCTTATTTAACTTCTATGCAGAGTACATCATGAGAAACCCTGGGTTGGAAGAAGCACAAGCTGGANCTTCTGTTGACTCTGAGGACCAGTGTTTTTCTTTTAAGGGATTCTTGTCCACAATAGTAGATATGAATTAAGTCATATGAATTAAGTTCACTCATTTTAGTCCATTTCTGTCCTTTCCCATCCATTGAATTAAATTTTCCCATTTGTCCATTCTATCTTGGAATTTATGTAGGCTGTTAATATTGGAAGTATCTAGGTGAAGCATATATATGCACTGTTTTTAGTATTTTTACAGCTTCTCTATAAGTCTAAAATTAGTTTAATGTGAAAAATTTATTGCTTTCACATCTGGGTCACATTTTTGATTTACCAATTTACCACTTTTTGCTTTAACTCCTTACTCAGAAAATTTGTTCTTTACCTTGTCATTTATAGTGCTTTGCTTTAATTATTAGTTAAATGCTTAGAGAAATATGAAATATAACATACATGAATTAAAATGAAGAAGTCTTCAATAACTTTTCAGAGCTCCTATGTGAAAGCAAAACTGTCTTTTGAAGTATGTTTTTATTCTGCTTGTGGGCCATTCATTCTAGAGCATATAAAATATGTCTTCATGGTGTTTTATTATTAACCAAAACAGTATGATTAGCTTGCTTTGGTAGTGTGAATTATTTGTGAGCAATTAAGGTAGAAAAACAATCTTGACATGTATAAAATACCTAGAATTGTTCCATTTCAATATATAATTATTAAAGTTTAATTTAGTCCTGCCTGATTATTTTTTGACATTTATCTATGTGCCATTTTATCTTGAATAAGTTCGAATGTTGTAGTTTTCAATTTACCTTCCAAGAGAAGAGGTAAAGTCTCACCTGTCTTTTAGATCTAAATTGTTATAATTTTACCATGAATGCTTAACAATCTAATTTCAAATAATGAGAAAGATGGGTGAAGGACATACTCTTCTCGAGGATCATTTATCATGCTCTGAGATCATGTTTCTGGTTAATCCTATGCTTATTTTTTACATTTAAATTTCCTGGTATATTTCCCCAATTTCCAAACATAACAGACTGGTTAAGATAATGGACTCCAGAGTCACAGCTTTTGTGTTCAGGTGAGACTCTGAGGAATACCAGACACCTGACCTGCCTCTTGAGAAACCTATATACAGGTCAGGAAGCAACAGTTAGAACTGGACATGGAACAACAGACTGGTTCCAAATAGGAAAAGGGGTACGTTAAGGCTGTATATTGTCACCCTGCTTATTTAACTTCTATGCAGAGTACATCATGAGAAACCCTGGGTTGGAAGAAGCACAAGCTGGANATTCTTCGGGTCACAAAGAGTCAGACATGACTGAGCGACTGAAATGAAATGAACTGAACTGAACCGATGGGACCAGATGCCATGATCTTAGTTTTTAGGGTCTGAATACTGAGTTTTAAGCCAGCTTTTTCACTCTCCTCTTTCACTTTCATCAAGAGTCTCTTCAGTTCTTCTTCACTTTCTGCCATAAGGGTAGTGTCATTTGCATATCAGAGGTTATTGATATTTCTCCCTGCAATCTTGATTCCAGCTTATGCTTTATCCAGCCTGGCATTTTATATGATGTGCTTTGTGTATAAGTTAAATAAACCGGTGACAGTATATAGCCTTGACATATTCCTTTTCCAATTTGTAATCAGTCCTGTGTTCCATGTTCTGTTGTAACTGTTGCTTCTTGCCCTGCATACAGATTTCTCATGAGTCAGGTAAGATGATCTGGTATTCCTATCTCTAAAAATTTCTCACAGTTTGTCATGATCCACATAGTCAAAAGCTTTGGTATAGTCAATAAAGTAGAAGTAGATGATTTTCTGGAACTCTCTCACTTTTTTATGATCTAGGATCTTGGCAATTTGATCTCTATTCCTCTGCATTTTTAAAATACAGCTTGAACATCTGGAAGTTCTCAGTTCATGTACTTTTGAAGCCTGGTTTGAAGAACTTTGAGCATTACTTTGATAGCATGTGAGGTAAGTGCAACTGTGTGGTAGTTTGAGCATTCTTTGGCATAGCCTTTCTTTGAGAATGGAATGAAAATTTACCTTTTCCAGTCTTGTGGCCACTGCGAGCTTTCCAAATTTGCTGGCATATTGAGTGCAGCACTTTCACAGCATCATCTTTTAGGATTTGAAATAGCTCCACTGGAATTCAATTACCTCCACTAGCTTTGTTCATAGTGATGCTTCCTAAGACCCACTTGACTTTGTACTCCATATGTCTGGCTCTAGGTGAGTGATCACACCATCATGGTTATCTGGGCCATTAAGATCTTTTTGTATAGTTCTGTGTATTCGTGCCACCTCTTCTTAAAATCTTCTTCTTCCCTTAGGTCCATGCCATTTCTGTCCTTTATGGTGCCCATTTTGCATGAAATGCTCCCTTGGTATCTATAATTTTCTTGAAGACATCTCTAGTCTTTCCTGTTCTATTGCTTTTCTCTATTTCTTTGCATTAATCACTTAGGAAGACTTGCTCTCCTTGCTATTTTTTGGAATACTGCATTCAGATGTGTATATCTTTCCTTTTCTCCCTTGCCTTTCACTTCTCTTCTTTTCTCAGCTATTTGTAAAGCCTCCTGAGACAACCATTTTGCCTTTTTGCATTTATTTTTCTTGGGAATAGTCTTGATCACTTGTCCTGTACAGTCATGAACCTCTGTCCATAGTTCTTCAGGTTCTCTTTCTATCAAATTTAATCCCTTGAATTTATTTGTCATTTCCACTGTATAATTGTAAGGAATTTAATTTAAATAATACTGAATGGTCTAGTGGTTTTCCCTATTTTCTTCAATTTAATTCTGAATTTTGCAATTAGGTGTTCAAGATCTGAGCCAAGTCAGTTCCTGGTCTTGTTTTTGCTGACTGTGTAGAGCCTCTCGATCTTCAGCCACAAAGAACATAATCAATCTGATTTTGGTTGACTGTCTGGTGATGTCCATGTGTAGAGTCATCTTTTGTGTTGTTGGAAGAAGGTGTTTGCTATGACCAGTGCCTTCTCTTGACAAAATTCTGTTAGCCTTTGCCCTATTTTATTTTGTACTCCAAGGCCAAACTTGCCTGTTACTCCAGGTATATCTTGACTTCCTACTCCTGCGTTCCAGTCCCCTATGATGAAAAGGATATCTTTTCCTGGAGTGAGTTCTAGAAAGTCTTGTAGGTCTTCATAGAACTGTAGAGCTGTTCTACTTCAGCTTCTTGGCATTAGTGGTTGGGATACAGACTTGGATTACTGTGATACTGGATGGTTTGCCTTGGAAACAGAGATCATTCTGTAATTTGGGGGATTGTATCTAAGTATTGCATTTTGATCTCTTCTGTTGACTCTGAGGACCAGTGTTTTTCTTTTAAGGGATTCTTGTCCACAATAGTAGATATGAATTAAGTCATATGAATTAAGTTCACTCATTTTAGTCCATTTCTGTCCTTTCCCATCCATTGAATTAAATTTTCCCATTTGTCCATTCTATCTTGGAATTTATGTAGGCTGTTAATATTGGAAGTATCTAGGTGAAGCATATATATGCACTGTTTTTAGTATTTTTACAGCTTCTCTATAAGTCTAAAATTAGTTTAATGTGAAAAATTTATTGCTTTCACATCTGGGTCACATTTTTGATTTACCAATTTACCACTTTTTGCTTTAACTCCTTACTCAGAAAATTTGTTCTTTACCTTGTCATTTATAGTGCTTTGCTTTAATTATTAGTTAAATGCTTAGAGAAATATGAAATATAACATACATGAATTAAAATGAAGAAGTCTTCAATAACTTTTCAGAGCTCCTATGTGAAAGCAAAACTGTCTTTTGAAGTATGTTTTTATTCTGCTTGTGGGCCATTCATTCTAGAGCATATAAAATATGTCTTCATGGTGTTTTATTATTAACCAAAACAGTATGATTAGCTTGCTTTGGTAGTGTGAATTATTTGTGAGCAATTAAGGTAGAAAAACAATCTTGACATGTATAAAATACCTAGAATTGTTCCATTTCAATATATAATTATTAAAGTTTAATTTAGTCCTGCCTGATTATTTTTTGACATTTATCTATGTGCCATTTTATCTTGAATAAGTTCGAATGTTGTAGTTTTCAATTTACCTTCCAAGAGAAGAGGTAAAGTCTCACCTGTCTTTTAGATCTAAATTGTTATAATTTTACCATGAATGCTTAACAATCTAATTTCAAATAATGAGAAAGATGGGTGAAGGACATACTCTTCTCGAGGATCATTTATCATGCTCTGAGATCATGTTTCTGGTTAATCCTATGCTTATTTTTTACATTTAAATTTCCTGGTATATTTCCCCAATTTCCAAACATAACAGACTGGTTAAGATAATGGACTCCAGAGTCACAGCTTTTGTGTTCAGGTGAGACTCTGAGGAATACCAGACACCTGACCTGCCTCTTGAGAAACCTATATACAGGTCAGGAAGCAACAGTTAGAACTGGACATGGAACAACAGACTGGTTCCAAATAGGAAAAGGGGTACGTTAAGGCTGTATATTGTCACCCTGCTTATTTAACTTCTATGCAGAGTACATCATGAGAAACCCTGGGTTGGAAGAAGCACAAGCTGGAATCAAGATTGCTGGGAGAAATATGAATCACTTCAGATATGCAGATGACACCACCCTTATGGCAGAAAGTGAAGAGGAACTAAAAAGCCTCTTGATGAAAGTGAAAGAGGAGAGTGAAAAAGTTGGCTTAAAGCTCAACATTCAGAAAACTAAGATCATGGCATCCGGTCCCATACTTCATGGCAAATAGATGGGGAAACAGTGGAAACACTGTCAGACTTTATTTTGAGGGGCTCCAAAATCACTGCAGATGGTGATTGCAGCCATGAAATTAAAAGACACTTACTCCTTGGAAGGAAAGTTATGACCAACCTAGATAGCATATGCAAAAGCAGAGACATTACTTTGCCAACAAAGGTCCGTTTAGTCAAGGCTATGGTTTTTCCTGTGGTCATGTATGGATGTGAGAATTGGACTGTCAAGAAGGCTGAGCACTGAAGAATTGATGCTTTTGAACTGTGGTGTTGTAGAAGACTCTTGAGAGTCGCTTGGACTGAAAGGAGATCCAACCAGTCCATTCTGAAGGAGATCAGTCCTGGATGTTCTTTGAAAGGAATGATGCTTAAAGCTGAAACTCCAGTACTTTGGCCACCTTTTGCAAAGAGTTGACTCATTGGAAAAGACTCTAATGCTGGGAGGGACTGAGGGCACAAGGAAAAGAGGATGACAGAGGATGAGATGGCTGGATAGCATCACCGACTTGATGGATGTGAGTTTGAGTGAACTCCGGGAGTTGGTGATGGACAGGGAGCCCTGGTGTGATGCAGTTCATGAGGTCACAAAGAGTCGGACATGACTGGACAACTGANCACAAGGAAATGAGGATGACAGAGGATGAGATGGCTGGATAGCATCACCGACTTGATGGATGTGAGTTTGAGTGAATTCCGGGAGTTGGTGATGGACAGGGAGCCCTGGTGTGCTGCAATTTATGAGGTCACAAAGAGTTGGACATGACTGGACAACTGAATTGAACTGAGACTCTGAGATTTCCTACCTATGTGAACTTGCGCACGTTACCTAAGCCCTCTGCACCTCAGTTTCCTCACACAATAAATAATAGTCAAACAGTCATATTTCCCCCATAGTGACATTATCAAAGTCAAATGACTTATAGTAGATAACCAGAGTGCCTGGTTTCCTAAAAGTACGATACCAGTTTTGCTAACTAAAGTGCCTAATTCATTCTTGATTTGGTGTAATTATATGACATTCATATATTAATGCAAGAATATCATCGTTAATTTTTCTCTTGGGGGTGGGGGGGGAGGAGGACACAGAAATCAGAGTGTCTTGCGTAAGGATTTGATTAAGAGTAAGTCACTTTTAGAAAATTAGTCAAGTTTCTAGAGAATTATAGAAAGCTAGAAAATTTATTCTAGATTCCCCCAAAGACCAAGCTCTATTCCAAGATGAAGTGGCATACTTCAGGGAGGATTTTGTTTTCATCCATGTGTCTGTGTGTATGCATACATGTATATATACACATTTTTTTGATGTGCTAATGTTCTGGTCACAGACTGTCAGTGGCCATTTGAGAACTGGCAGCTCTTTCCTTCTCCTCCTTCTCCATTGTCATTGTTATTGACATTGTTATAATTTATATTCATCTGATTATCAGACTGTGGAGGCTGACATGTCCAGGAGAACTGGGTTGAGCACAAGAGCTGCTTCTGGAGTGAGATAAACAAACAACAAACAAAAAGACTTTTCGGTTCAGCAGTTCCCCGGAGTGTATGATTCATATATGAGTCATTCTCATGAAGTGGATAAAATTCCCATTTACAAAGACAGAAATTAAAATAAAATTGTTTTTAATTTAGCAGACAGAAGAATGGGATGAAATATCGAGCTCAAGAGGATTCTTCTGAAAATGGATTTCTAGCAGAAAAGTTTCACCCCTCTAAGCATAGAGATGCAAATTTTGCCTTCCATAAGCTAATCAAGACTTTTTCTTTTTTTTTGGGGCAAGAAAACAAAGAAAAACCAGTCTAATCCTGAGTAAACCTAGCTTTTTCTTACTTATTGGGTCTCACAGGAAAAGCAGATTGCAATGTTTAACTCTCTAATATATGCAATAAAAGATTTCAGCGATATGTCAAGCTGACTACTTAGCCATTCAACTCCTTTCATATTATACATATTGCTATGCGCTGTCGCTTGAGATTACTTTGTGCGAGAAAGCTTTGTTAGGACAGGGTAATTTGATGAATGTCAAAGCCAAATGTATATATGGAGATAGAGATATAAGGGATGAGGCCAACCTGATTTCTATTTGACTCCCACACAAATCACATTTTCAATACATTTCAATGAATCACTGTTAGATGTTAGGCTGGTGGACATGACACATTCTGGACATGGTTAGGAAGAGAGACTAGGGATATTTCAAACATGGCCCCTTGAAGGGCATATTTTGAAAAAAAAATCAGAGAGTGTAATGCTGCATTATTTCTGCAATATATTTTAATCAAAATATTTAAATAAAAACCTCTATATCTAGTGTTTCCATGAAAACATTGCTCTCTTTGTGGAGAGAGACCATCTTTCATGACTTTTTTTTCATATTTCTAGAATAAAGTTTGGCTAAGTTCATAGAGAGATGGTTTCTGCTTCATGAAATATTCATTCATGATTGGTTCAGGGAGCAACCACAGGCAAACTCCCCTTCAGCTCTGCCATGTGGGGAAGGGATCTTGGAGAACACACATTGTGCCTGTTTGGTATGCTTTGCATGCAAAGGAGAAGAGGACTTGCAGTAGCATGACACTATTGGATTTTGGGGGTTGAACTCTTGGCCTGGGTCTCTATATTTACTTTGTAAATCTTTGGATGTCCCATTTCTAATACTAGGGCTATCTTTCTGGATCAGGTGTTGGCAGATGAGGCCAGGTCCTGGGATGCTGAGTGAACTTTAAGAGTCCTCAACTTAAGATTAATTATTGCTACCTATGCATCTCTTATGCCTGATCCTAAGGTTTTCAAAAATAGAAATATTTTTGCATTAAATTATTTTATATATACTCTTTGAATTAATCTAACATCATCACTCTTCCTTACTGATTCTATATTCTTTTTTTGCTTATTGGCTTTCCTAAATGAGGGTATTATCAACTATCATATGGAAATCATATGTAGGAACATTAATATGAAAAAGGTATTGTAGTATTACAGTATGGAATGGTCTGTTTGGAAAGACTTTGCATCTATTATGTTAAATCCTTTAATTTACAAGTGAGGAAACTGAAAAATGATTTCCCCCTCAGTCACAAAGTTACTAAAGAAACTGTCTACACTAGGGTTTTACATGGGCTTCCCCTATGGCTCAGTGGTTCAGAATCCACCTGTAATGTAAGAAATGCAGGAGATGCTGGCTTCATTCCTGGGTCAGGAAGATCCCCTGGAGGAGAATATGGCAGCCCACTCCAATATTCTTGCCTGGAGAATCCCATGGACAGAAGAGCCTGGTGGGCTACAGCCCATATGGTTACAAAGAGTCAGACATGACTGAAACAATTGAGCATGCATGCACGCAGGATTCCACATACTTCTCCTAACTAAATTCACATAACACATGATTGTTTTGAGTAAGAATTATTATAAATATGTCATTATGAATTTATAACTATGCCTTTCCAAACTATACACATTGTCTCTAACTCTCAAAACTGGATATCCAGGAAATTCTAAGTCCTCTTGGAATCACCTAAAAGGAGGTGTATACTACTCAGTAAAAAAAAGGAAGAGACAAAATTATATATCTTAGTTGATCTGTTTAAATATGTAGACAGTATAGAATTTTAAAGCCTGGATTCCATATTAGAATGCCTGGTTAAAATCATAGCTCCAGCAAGTTATATAACACATCTATTCCTGAGTTTTCTCATCTGTAAAATTGAAGAAATAATAGCACCTAATTTAGTAGGGTTATTGTGAAGTTTAAATGAATTAATATAGACAATGAATACCTGTGTAAAACACATAAAACAGTACATGGTCTACAGTTACTGTTATAAAATATCAGTTGTCATTATTAGCTAGTTGCTTGGATCTGTAGGAGGAGAGATAGTGACTCCTTTTGTCATATAGGTGACTGCTGCTGCTGCTGCTGCTAAGTCGCTTCAGTCGTGTCTGATTCTGTGCGACCCCATAGCTGGCAGCCCACCAGGCTCCCCCATTCCTGGGATTCTCCAGGAAAGAACACTGGAGTGGGTTGCCATTTCCTTCTCCAATGCATGAAAGTGAAAAGTGAAAGTGAAGTCACTCACTCGTGTCTGACCCTCAGCGACCCCATGGACTGGAGCCTACCAGGCTCCTCCATCCATGGGATTTTTCAGGCAAGAGTACTGGAGTGGGGTGCCATTGCCTTCTCCAGATATAGGTGACTAGATAGAACCAAATCTCCCATTATCCAGTCCTCTGTTGATGGGCATTAGGTTGTTTCCATGTCTCGGATATTGTAAACAATGCTACAATGAATATTGAGAAGCATCTATCCTTTCAAATCATATTCTATCTGGATATATGCCAAGGAATTGGATTGATGATAAAGAAGATATGGTACATATATACAGTGAAATAATATTTAGCCATTAAAAAGAAAGAATCAATGACATTTTCAGCAACTTTGATGAGGGAGATTATCATATTAAGTGAAATAAGTCAGGCAGAGAAAGACAAATATCACTGATATCATTTATAGGCAGAGTCTAAAAAGAAACAAGATACAAATAAAATAATTTACAAAACAGAACAGACTCATGGATTTAGAGAATAACCTTTTATTTACCAGGGTGGGAAAAATGGTGGAGAGGGATAGATTGGGAGTTTGGGGTTGACATGTATGTACTGGTATGTTTAAAATAGATAACCAAGAAAGACCTACTGCATAGCACAGGAAACTCTGTTCAATATCCTATAGTAATCTAAATGGAAAAAGAAAATTGAAAAAGATGTAAGTATATGTATAACTGAATCACTTTCTTTACACCTTAAACTAACACAACATTGCCAATCAACTATACTCCAATTTAAAAAAAAAAAATTAAAAAGCTAAAGGGATCAACCAATCAATACATAAACATATAAACACAATGTCACCAAGAATGTGTCCATTTGAGAGAGGTGAGGAGGGCTGGATCAATATCTAGAAGTATCTAGCAGTACTTGATATAAAAAGATTTAAGAGGATATTTATAGTTGATTCAGTGGAATAACTTGATATTTGGTGATTTATGATTGGTGGTGGTGGTTTAGTCGCCAAGTCGTGTCTGACCGTTGCAATCCGCTGGACTGTAGCCTGTCAGGCTCCTCTGTCCATGGGATTTTCCAGGTTAGAACACAGAACTGGGTTGTCATTTCCTTCTCCAGAGGATCTTCCTGACCCAGCAATTGAACCCAGGTCTCCTACATTGCAGGCAGATTCTTTACCAACAGAACTATGAGAGAAGCCCTAATTTGTGGTTACCAAATATGAAAGTAGGGGTAGTGGTAAATTAAAAAATTGGGATTATATATAACACTACTATATATAAAAAAGGTAACCAATAAGGGCCTAGTATATGGAACTCTAATATTTTTAAGTAATCTATAAAGGAAAATAATCTGAAAAAGTATAGATATATATGCATAGATGAATCATCATTGTGCTGTACATCTGAAAATAACATAATTTTGTAAATAAAGTATGCTTCAATAATAATAATAAAAGTAAAATATATATATATGGTTGATATAATGGATTATAAGAAATTATAATTTCTTCAAATTTCATAATTGGTATTCATTTATTCATCCACTTCATAAAGATTTAGTTGTTGTGCACTAGATCCCAATTGCCATTCTCTGTGCTACATAAACTCATATTAACATTTGGGAAAGGTCTTTATCAAAAACTATTCTCAGGGAAGTCAAAGCCAAAACATAGGGAAAAGAATCTTTTATACCTTGGCAGTGTAACCTGATCCCAAGCCTGTTCTTTCTTTGATATTCCTAGCTATTTTAGATATTCTTTTTATAAATGCATAAATAAACATCTGTTTGTGGATTTCCATGGGGAAATAAAAGCATTAATATTTCAGATTTCTATCACAGCTCTGTTAATAGCCAGACATCCTATAGATAGAAGTTTATATCCACTAGAAGTTGGTTGGCTTTCAGAAAAATACACAGCAAATATAAATACAAATATAACTGCACACTGACTCAGGGTTCCTGTTCTCCACAAGGCATGAGTTATTATAGCATTGGTAGAGTCTATGGGTTATGCTCTTAGAAGAAGGCAAATGGAGAGGGTGGTGGCAGAGGATGAGATGGTTAGATAGCATCACTGACTCAATGAACTTGAATTTGAGCAAACTCCTGGAGATAAGGGAGGACAGAGGAGCCTAGCGTACTGCAGTCCATGAGATGGCAGAAAGTCAGACGTGACTTTTCAACTGAACAGCAAACTTAGAAACTTGAGAATATCCTTCATGACCTATCCGTGAGTCCATATTATCTTTGTTAGATGCCTCTTACTTATGGGCTTATGCCTTTCTTAATCAAATGACTTTGTAATATCTTGAAAATAAAGCCATTTCTTTGGCTTTTCTTGACTCACATGGAGTAGGTTTAGACATAGAGTACATATACTTTTTATGGATTGAATAGTGATTAAAGCTACTTCTGCAGCAAGAAGTATACATAAAAGAGAGAGATGGAAAAGTTTGTAAAATCCAGAGAAACAGGGCCACACACAAAGTTATATGGAGGAGGAATATTATTGAAGTGTTCAAGACCTAAACCAAGTGGCTGTAGCTTTATCTACAGATCTCCTGCTTTTACTTCAGTGATTCTGAGCAATCATCTTCTCATGGTCTGTTATGGAATCTTCTTCAAGTTCATTCAGGATTGTGCTCTTTGGTCTCCTTTGGCAGTGTACTCTGACCCTAGACTCTAGTTGGTGTCTATTCATTTTTTCATTAAGGACACTTTTCAACTTGCTGATTTTCTGGAAGACTCATCTTGTATAGGACAAATGAAATATAACCCTGAACACTTGCAGAAAGCTGTGCAGTAGAAGAAAGGGAAATCCCTAAAATATGTCTGGGTTTGAAAAAGCTGGATAGTAGCTCAATATATCTCCATTGCACAAGCATCTGGTGAGCATAAAGGCATAAAGTGGTAACATGGAAATAACATATTACTAGAATATTTGGGCTCTATCAGTTATTACTTAACTTTCCTCAGCTTCTCTTTCAGGAGAAAAAAAATGTAGTAGTAAGTTTTTAAGAAAAATAGAATGCTTTTGAAAATGGTACTTGGCACTCATTAGATGCTCAAAGGTACTTAGTCCTTTCTCTCCTGCATTCTCCATACCATCTTAAAGGGTTGATAATCATCTGACAGGAGTATGTCAAAGTAAATAATCCAATACTACTCAGTAAACTGGCTTATTTATGCAACTTTATGTTATACTCTTGGAGAAGGAAATGGCAACCCACTCCAGTATTCTGGCCTGGAGAATTTTATGGACAGAGAAGCCTGGTAGGCTACAGTCCATGGGGTTGTAAAGAGTCAGACACAACTGAATGACTAGCATATACACACATGTCATACTCTAGTCTGCTACCAAGGCAGCTGGGGGCTTCAAACAGGGGCTGGGATGGGAGTGGGAAGGAGAAGTATGTGAGGAGCAATGACTACATACTGCAGAGGCATCAGAGATGGAGGGGCAAAATAAAGTCTTGGGATAGCAGGAAGACAAGTGTAAGTCATAATCAGTCTATAAAGTAAGGTTCATTCTTGTTTTCACTGCAACCTACAGGTACAGATCTCATTCCTTTGTCTCAGCTTTATAACTAGCAGAAAGTAGTGGTTGGTTGCTATGTCCTACAAGTGACAACACCTTTTCTTTTTATTTATTTTATTTTTCATTATAAATTTTTATATACCTTTCTTGGGTTGCTATTTAACTTTTCCTCAGTCAGGAATATTATATATTAGTATATAATTTAAAGGGTGAGCTTGACAAGCTGAGTAAACCTTGGACCAACAGGTAAGACTAGGAAGCTCATCTCAGTAGTTCCAACCACTGTTCCTCATGCTCCTCATGCTCCCAAGAGCACAGCATCCCCTATGCATCCTTCTAAAGATTTATTTCCTTGCACATACATGTGAGTATAGTGAAAGATGGAAAGGTATCCTGCAGAAGTTCTGTAGTTGCAACTTATGCTTGTCAATTGGGAGCAATGTAGGCAATGGCCGAAATTATAGAAATTAATGCCTGAGGTAGGTGATTATTATAGTGGTATCTTTCCAGCTCCCTGTACAACCTTCACTATGTATCTTCATGGGAAATGAGACTGAATACCTTTCATGACAGAAAGCCTTAAGAATCTAAGTATTCTTAGTCATTCTGTGGACATTTCTAACTTTTTTCCCAAATGTAGTCAAATACTCCTAGTATTGCTTTACATCACACTTTCCTTTATTAAAAGACTATCGAAAGGTAATCAAGGATGCCAAGGAACACCACACAATCCTTCACTTTATAAATGAGAATTCAGACCAGAAGGGATGCATCTGGCATCAAGCACTGGTTGAGGACAAGGCAAAATCCAATTTTATTCCTACTTGTAGCAATATTTTTTTATTTTCCCTTTGTTCTTAGTTTTATCAACCTACATGGAAACTAGCTATGGTCAGTGGCCATCTCTTCTCCTTTTGGAGAAGAACTTCAGTGTGAAACTGTTTCTGTGATGTTACAGCAGATCATTTAAGGATTCCTTTCTCTCCACCACTTTTAAACTAAGGAAAGCATATATTTTCACAAATACAAGTCAGTTGTCATCTACTGGCTAGAGAAACCTCCACAATTGCTTTGCCTGGACTTTCTGAGGTTTTCAACATGACTGAAGATGTCCTAGCTTTGTGAACAACCTTGCTGCTGACTGTGTCCTTCAAACACTGGAGATCTAGTCTAAAGAATGTAGGCTTTGGTGCCACAGTGCAAAGAAGGGGCTCCCCAGCAGCAGAACTAGAACCACATAGATAAACTCCATTCCAGTTCACACAGCCCGTGAACCATGAGCACACAGAGATACTTAGGTCCCTGCTGGGCTGAGACTACAGTAGTTCTCCACCTGAACTCTCCATTCATTTATCTTCCACTTTTCTGAATCAGTCAAGTGTTCACTAAAAAATGCTATTCTTTTATCTTCTGTTGTTACTTTTTATTTCTTTATTTATTACATGATATGACCTAATCCCCTGCATAGACTGTGACCTTACTGGTGACAGAAAAGATACTATTTATGTTTGTCTTCCTTACCTCACCTCATATTATATCTTGTATAATAATGTCAACGCGTGAGTGCTTCGTCATGTCTCACTCTATGGACTGTAGCCCGTCAGATCACTATGTTCGTGGGGTTCTCCAGGCTAGAATACAAGAGTGGGTTGCCATTTCCTCCTCCAGGGGATCTTCCCAACCCAGAGATAAAACCTGTGCCTTCTGCATTGGCAGGCAGATTCTTTACCACTGAGCCACCTGAGAAGCCCAGTAACACATATTCATTAATTAAGAATCAGTGAAACTGTTTTGCTTCTGATTTGAACAGGTGATGCCTCCTTTAATATATCTTGAGTTACATGTTATGTTCTTAGCACAAAAAGAAGGAAGGATTGTTTATCTCCTAAATACACAGTTAATATTTGCCTATTGTATTAGGAAAGAATAAACAAGTAAATTAAATTAATAGCTAGTATTTATTAAGCACTTGTATATCACATGCTATAATAAGAATTGTATGTGCATTACCAACATCAATTTTAAAATGAGCAGATTATTAATACCAGCCTTCACAGGCCGATTGTAAGGGTTCAGTGAGAGAAGATCCTATAAACAATAAAACATGAGATATGGATTGTGATGGCAATGAGCATTTTATCATAATGGTTAAATTTCACTTTGGAATGCTAAAAAACCTATGAGGTGAGACCCTTAAAGAGTAAGTTTCAATGAGGGAATATCTACCATAGCAAAAAACTCTGGGATCCCAAGGATAAGGCACAGATTTTAGCCAGAAAGGGAAGAATGGAATAAATGAAGGGTCCCCAAAATATATTTGAAATTGCTAGCAAATGCTAACCACTTTCTATTTCTGCCTAGAGTCACTCCTGTTCTTTCTTTAAAATTGTGAACAATATGCCTTTGATCTTGCATATTTTTCTTGATCCAATCATTGTTTTCTTTTAAATCTTGTTCCACTTATCCTGAGGGCTGCTGATTCAACAATAGGTCTGAATACTCAAGTTTAAATGGTATATATTTTAACTTGTTTTTAAAGGAAAGCTTTGTAATTCCTATAAGAAATGAATCATTAATTCTGTCATGACATTATATATGAAATCTACCCAGGAGCTCCCAAATGCTCTCCAATTCACAGGAGACTAAAGTTCAGCAAACCAAGCTGATGTAGTATTATATCTGCCCTTTAAAAAAGGTCAGAATATTGTTCAATTGATGCCAACATCCATGAACTAAATGAAAGGAGGCTTGAGAAGATTGGATGTGGTTAAGAGTTTTACAGAATTCATGAGGCTCCTTAGTCACTGTAAAATAAAACTCCGTAAAAAAATCTTATTGAGAGTAATCCTGGGAGTATTTTGACATTGGATATGGGCAATCAACAGAACAATTTTTATTGGGTTTGGATGGGTAAAGCCATTTTTAGTTTTCAGAATTCATAGCATGGTATCCTTCCCCCTGTCTCTTATACACATCTTTCTGTCATGAAAGGTATTCAGTCTCATTTCCCATGAAGATACATAGTGAAGGTTGTACAGGGAGCTGGAAAGATACCACTATAATAATCACCTACCTCAGGCATTAATTTCTATAATTTCGGCCATTGCCTACATTGCTCCCAATTGACAAGCATAAGTTGCAACTACAGAACTTCTGCAGGATACCTTTCCATCTTTCACTATACTCACATGTATGTGCAAGGAAATAAATCTTTAGAAGGATACATAGGGGATGCTGTGCTCT
This sequence comes from Raphicerus campestris, assembly GCA_006410735.1. NCBI lineage: Eukaryota > Metazoa > Chordata > Mammalia > Artiodactyla > Bovidae > Raphicerus > Raphicerus campestris. The sequence goes on along the minus strand of SJYW01057417.1, from coordinate 32,668 downwards.
TGGGAGCATGAGGAGCATGAGGAACAGTGGTTGGAACTACTGAGATGAGCTTCCTAGTCTTACCTGTTGGTCCAAGGTTTACTCAGCTTGTCAAGCTCACCCTTTAAATTATATACTAATATATAATATTCCTTACTGAGGAAAAGTTAAATAGCAACCCAAGAAAGGTATATAAAAATTTATAATGAAAAATAAAATAAATAAAAAGAAAAGGTGTTGTCACTTGTAGGACATAGCAACCAACCACTACTTTCTGCTAGTTATAAAGCTGAAAGACAAAGGAATGAGATCTGTACCTGTAGGTTGCAGTGAAAACAAGAATGAACCTTACTTTATAGACTGATTATGACTTACACTTGTCTTCCTGCTATCCCAAGACTTTATTTTGCCCCTCCATCTCTGATGCCTCTGCAGTATGTAGTCATTGCTCCTCACATACTTCTCCTTCCCACTCCCATCCCAGCCCCTGTTTGAAGCCCCCAGCTGCCTTGGTAGCAGACTAGAGTATGACATGTGTGTATATGCTAGTCATTCAGTTGTGTCTGACTCTTTACAACCCCATGGACTGTAGCCTACCAGGCTTCTCTGTCCATAAAATTCTCCAGGCCAGAATACTGGAGTGGGTTGCCATTTCCTTCTCCAAGAGTATAACATAAAGTTGCATAAATAAGCCAGTTTACTGAGTAGTATTGGATTATTTACTTTGACATACTCCTGTCAGATGATTATCAACCCTTTAAGATGGTATGGAGAATGCAGGAGAGAAAGGACTAAGTACCTTTGAGCATCTAATGAGTGCCAAGTACCATTTTCAAAAGCATTCTATTTTTCTTAAAAACTTACTACTACATTTTTTTTCTCCTGAAAGAGAAGCTGAGGAAAGTTAAGTAATAACTGATAGAGCCCAAATATTCTAGTAATATGTTATTTCCATGTTACCACTTTATGCCTTTATGCTCACCAGATGCTTGTGCAATGGAGATATATTGAGCTACTATCCAGCTTTTTCAAACCCAGACATATTTTAGGGATTTCCCTTTCTTCTACTGCACAGCTTTCTGCAAGTGTTCAGGGTTATATTTCATTTGTCCTATACAAGATGAGTCTTCCAGAAAATCAGCAAGTTGAAAAGTGTCCTTAATGAAAAAATGAATAGACACCAACTAGAGTCTAGGGTCAGAGTACACTGCCAAAGGAGACCAAAGAGCACAATCCTGAATGAACTTGAAGAAGATTCCATAACAGACCATGAGAAGATGATTGCTCAGAATCACTGAAGTAAAAGCAGGAGATCTGTAGATAAAGCTACAGCCACTTGGTTTAGGTCTTGAACACTTCAATAATATTCCTCCTCCATATAACTTTGTGTGTGGCCCTGTTTCTCTGGATTTTACAAACTTTTCCATCTCTCTCTTTTATGTATACTTCTTGCTGCAGAAGTAGCTTTAATCACTATTCAATCCATAAAAAGTATATGTACTCTATGTCTAAACCTACTCCATGTGAGTCAAGAAAAGCCAAAGAAATGGCTTTATTTTCAAGATATTACAAAGTCATTTGATTAAGAAAGGCATAAGCCCATAAGTAAGAGGCATCTAACAAAGATAATATGGACTCACGGATAGGTCATGAAGGATATTCTCAAGTTTCTAAGTTTGCTGTTCAGTTGAAAAGTCACGTCTGACTTTCTGCCATCTCATGGACTGCAGTACGCTAGGCTCCTCTGTCCTCCCTTATCTCCAGGAGTTTGCTCAAATTCAAGTTCATTGAGTCAGTGATGCTATCTAACCATCTCATCCTCTGCCACCACCTTCTCCATTTGCCTTCTTCTAAGAGCATAACCCATAGACTCTACCAATGCTATAATAACTCATGCCTTGTGGAGAACAGGAACCCTGAGTCAGTGTGCAGTTATATTTGTATTTATATTTGCTGTGTATTTTTCTGAAAGCCAACCAACTTCTAGTGGATATAAACTTCTATCTATAGGATGTCTGGCTATTAACAGAGCTGTGATAGAAATCTGAAATATTAATGCTTTTATTTCCCCATGGAAATCCACAAACAGATGTTTATTTATGCATTTATAAAAAGAATATCTAAAATAGCTAGGAATATCAAAGAAAGAACAGGCTTGGGATCAGGTTACACTGCCAAGGTATAAAAGATTCTTTTCCCTATGTTTTGGCTTTGACTTCCCTGAGAATAGTTTTTGATAAAGACCTTTCCCAAATGTTAATATGAGTTTATGTAGCACAGAGAATGGCAATTGGGATCTAGTGCACAACAACTAAATCTTTATGAAGTGGATGAATAAATGAATACCAATTATGAAATTTGAAGAAATTATAATTTCTTATAATCCATTATATCAACCATATATATATATTTTACTTTTATTATTATTATTGAAGCATACTTTATTTACAAAATTATGTTATTTTCAGATGTACAGCACAATGATGATTCATCTATGCATATATATCTATACTTTTTCAGATTATTTTCCTTTATAGATTACTTAAAAATATTAGAGTTCCATATACTAGGCCCTTATTGGTTACCTTTTTTATATATAGTAGTGTTATATATAATCCCAATTTTTTAATTTACCACTACCCCTACTTTCATATTTGGTAACCACAAATTAGGGCTTCTCTCATAGTTCTGTTGGTAAAGAATCTGCCTGCAATGTAGGAGACCTGGGTTCAATTGCTGGGTCAGGAAGATCCTCTGGAGAAGGAAATGACAACCCAGTTCTGTGTTCTAACCTGGAAAATCCCATGGACAGAGGAGCCTGACAGGCTACAGTCCAGCGGATTGCAACGGTCAGACACGACTTGGCGACTAAACCACCACCACCAATCATAAATCACCAAATATCAAGTTATTCCACTGAATCAACTATAAATATCCTCTTAAATCTTTTTATATCAAGTACTGCTAGATACTTCTAGATATTGATCCAGCCCTCCTCACCTCTCTCAAATGGACACATTCTTGGTGACATTGTGTTTATATGTTTATGTATTGATTGGTTGATCCCTTTAGCTTTTTAATTTTTTTTTTTAAATTGGAGTATAGTTGATTGGCAATGTTGTGTTAGTTTAAGGTGTAAAGAAAGTGATTCAGTTATACATATACTTACATCTTTTTCAATTTTCTTTTTCCATTTAGATTACTATAGGATATTGAACAGAGTTTCCTGTGCTATGCAGTAGGTCTTTCTTGGTTATCTATTTTAAACATACCAGTACATACATGTCAACCCCAAACTCCCAATCTATCCCTCTCCACCATTTTTCCCACCCTGGTAAATAAAAGGTTATTCTCTAAATCCATGAGTCTGTTCTGTTTTGTAAATTATTTTATTTGTATCTTGTTTCTTTTTAGACTCTGCCTATAAGTGATATCAGTGATATTTGTCTTTCTCTGCCTGACTTATTTCACTTAATATGATAATCTCCCTCATCAAAGTTGCTGAAAATGTCATTGATTCTTTCTTTTTAATGGCTAAATATTATTTCACTGTATATATGTACCATATCTTCTTTATCATCAATCCAATTCCTTGGCATATATCCAGATAGAATATGATTTGAAAGGATAGATGCTTCTCAATATTCATTGTAGCATTGTTTACAATATCCGAGACATGGAAACAACCTAATGCCCATCAACAGAGGACTGGATAATGGGAGATTTGGTTCTATCTAGTCACCTATATCTGGAGAAGGCAATGGCACCCCACTCCAGTACTCTTGCCTGAAAAATCCCATGGATGGAGGAGCCTGGTAGGCTCCAGTCCATGGGGTCGCTGAGGGTCAGACACGAGTGAGTGACTTCACTTTCACTTTTCACTTTCATGCATTGGAGAAGGAAATGGCAACCCACTCCAGTGTTCTTTCCTGGAGAATCCCAGGAATGGGGGAGCCTGGTGGGCTGCCAGCTATGGGGTCGCACAGAATCAGACACGACTGAAGCGACTTAGCAGCAGCAGCAGCAGCAGTCACCTATATGACAAAAGGAGTCACTATCTCTCCTCCTACAGATCCAAGCAACTAGCTAATAATGACAACTGATATTTTATAACAGTAACTGTAGACCATGTACTGTTTTATGTGTTTTACACAGGTATTCATTGTCTATATTAATTCATTTAAACTTCACAATAACCCTACTAAATTAGGTGCTATTATTTCTTCAATTTTACAGATGAGAAAACTCAGGAATAGATGTGTTATATAACTTGCTGGAGCTATGATTTTAACCAGGCATTCTAATATGGAATCCAGGCTTTAAAATTCTATACTGTCTACATATTTAAACAGATCAACTAAGATATATAATTTTGTCTCTTCCTTTTTTTTACTGAGTAGTATACACCTCCTTTTAGGTGATTCCAAGAGGACTTAGAATTTCCTGGATATCCAGTTTTGAGAGTTAGAGACAATGTGTATAGTTTGGAAAGGCATAGTTATAAATTCATAATGACATATTTATAATAATTCTTACTCAAAACAATCATGTGTTATGTGAATTTAGTTAGGAGAAGTATGTGGAATCCTGCGTGCATGCATGCTCAATTGTTTCAGTCATGTCTGACTCTTTGTAACCATATGGGCTGTAGCCCACCAGGCTCTTCTGTCCATGGGATTCTCCAGGCAAGAATATTGGAGTGGGCTGCCATATTCTCCTCCAGGGGATCTTCCTGACCCAGGAATGAAGCCAGCATCTCCTGCATTTCTTACATTACAGGTGGATTCTGAACCACTGAGCCATAGGGGAAGCCCATGTAAAACCCTAGTGTAGACAGTTTCTTTAGTAACTTTGTGACTGAGGGGGAAATCATTTTTCAGTTTCCTCACTTGTAAATTAAAGGATTTAACATAATAGATGCAAAGTCTTTCCAAACAGACCATTCCATACTGTAATACTACAATACCTTTTTCATATTAATGTTCCTACATATGATTTCCATATGATAGTTGATAATACCCTCATTTAGGAAAGCCAATAAGCAAAAAAAGAATATAGAATCAGTAAGGAAGAGTGATGATGTTAGATTAATTCAAAGAGTATATATAAAATAATTTAATGCAAAAATATTTCTATTTTTGAAAACCTTAGGATCAGGCATAAGAGATGCATAGGTAGCAATAATTAATCTTAAGTTGAGGACTCTTAAAGTTCACTCAGCATCCCAGGACCTGGCCTCATCTGCCAACACCTGATCCAGAAAGATAGCCCTAGTATTAGAAATGGGACATCCAAAGATTTACAAAGTAAATATAGAGACCCAGGCCAAGAGTTCAACCCCCAAAATCCAATAGTGTCATGCTACTGCAAGTCCTCTTCTCCTTTGCATGCAAAGCATACCAAACAGGCACAATGTGTGTTCTCCAAGATCCCTTCCCCACATGGCAGAGCTGAAGGGGAGTTTGCCTGTGGTTGCTCCCTGAACCAATCATGAATGAATATTTCATGAAGCAGAAACCATCTCTCTATGAACTTAGCCAAACTTTATTCTAGAAATATGAAAAAAAAGTCATGAAAGATGGTCTCTCTCCACAAAGAGAGCAATGTTTTCATGGAAACACTAGATATAGAGGTTTTTATTTAAATATTTTGATTAAAATATATTGCAGAAATAATGCAGCATTACACTCTCTGATTTTTTTTTCAAAATATGCCCTTCAAGGGGCCATGTTTGAAATATCCCTAGTCTCTCTTCCTAACCATGTCCAGAATGTGTCATGTCCACCAGCCTAACATCTAACAGTGATTCATTGAAATGTATTGAAAATGTGATTTGTGTGGGAGTCAAATAGAAATCAGGTTGGCCTCATCCCTTATATCTCTATCTCCATATATACATTTGGCTTTGACATTCATCAAATTACCCTGTCCTAACAAAGCTTTCTCGCACAAAGTAATCTCAAGCGACAGCGCATAGCAATATGTATAATATGAAAGGAGTTGAATGGCTAAGTAGTCAGCTTGACATATCGCTGAAATCTTTTATTGCATATATTAGAGAGTTAAACATTGCAATCTGCTTTTCCTGTGAGACCCAATAAGTAAGAAAAAGCTAGGTTTACTCAGGATTAGACTGGTTTTTCTTTGTTTTCTTGCCAAAAAAAAAGAAAAAGTCTTGATTAGCTTATGGAAGGCAAAATTTGCATCTCTATGCTTAGAGGGGTGAAACTTTTCTGCTAGAAATCCATTTTCAGAAGAATCCTCTTGAGCTCGATATTTCATCCCATTCTTCTGTCTGCTAAATTAAAAACAATTTTATTTTAATTTCTGTCTTTGTAAATGGGAATTTTATCCACTTCATGAGAATGACTCATATATGAATCATACACTCCGGGGAACTGCTGAACCGAAAAGTCTTTTTGTTTGTTGTTTGTTTATCTCACTCCAGAAGCAGCTCTTGTGCTCAACCCAGTTCTCCTGGACATGTCAGCCTCCACAGTCTGATAATCAGATGAATATAAATTATAACAATGTCAATAACAATGACAATGGAGAAGGAGGAGAAGGAAAGAGCTGCCAGTTCTCAAATGGCCACTGACAGTCTGTGACCAGAACATTAGCACATCAAAAAAATGTGTATATATACATGTATGCATACACACAGACACATGGATGAAAACAAAATCCTCCCTGAAGTATGCCACTTCATCTTGGAATAGAGCTTGGTCTTTGGGGGAATCTAGAATAAATTTTCTAGCTTTCTATAATTCTCTAGAAACTTGACTAATTTTCTAAAAGTGACTTACTCTTAATCAAATCCTTACGCAAGACACTCTGATTTCTGTGTCCTCCTCCNTAAAATTTCTTATATATGGTGCCAAAAATAAGTAGGCACTCACTCTAAGTGGTATAAAAATTCCCATTTTTTTTTCACCTCGATATCTATGTGTCATGGTTATTCTCTGCATTAGGAACCACCAACTGCTCACCATCATGATGGCCAGGATTGATGGCCCAGGTTAAAACTACAGAAGTACATTAAAGGTCTCAGTTTACCGTCTGCCTGCCACACTGACAGACACATTTTCTGGAGCTGCTTTAACTGTGGAACATGCCTATTCCAGAATGAAAACCGAATCCCAGCCTCTAAGAGCAACAAAGCTTCTGTCTGGTTTCTAGGCCCCTCCTCTGGCCACTCCGGTGGCCACCCATGCCCTCCTTGCTTCTGCTAATTCAAAGCACACTCCCCTCCAACTGGCTGATAGGGGTCCCACCTGCTTGGCCAGCTTGTGAAGCCACCCTTCTCCCAATCAGCCCCATGACAAGGTTTCTCCTTCTGAGAAGTATGGTCCATCTGATCACAGCCATTAAACTCAGCATCTGCTTAGTTTTAGTACAAAACTACATGTAAAGTTTGTCTTTCAAGCCTTCAATAAGCTGATATGCATTTTTTTGGTTTCCCCTCAATGTGACTAAAGCAGCCAAATGCTTGTGACATTCTTTAACATTTTAGCAAAAAATTGTGGCAAAATTCACATAAAGTTCACCGTCTTAACCATTTCCAAGTGTGTAGTTCAGTGACATCAGTATATACATTCACACATCTGTGCTCAGTCGTGCACGGCCGACTCTCTGCAACCCCATGGACTATAGCTCTCCAGACTCCTCTGTCCATGGGATTCTCCAGGCAAGAACACTGGAGTGGGTTACCATTTCCTTCTCCAGGGGATCTTCCCAACCCAGGGATCAAACCCACGTCTCGTCTCCTGCATTGGCAGGCAGGTTTTTTACCATTGCGCCACCATATACATTCACACTGCTTCGCAACCATTATCATCGTCGATCAACAGGACTGTCTGTGACGTTTTTGTTTGTCATCATCTGTGAGAGGCAGACAGAAAACTGCCAGTTAGTTTCTAATGATAAAAACCCCGTTTTAATTCATGGAACTGTACACCAAGAAATGGTATATCTTATGGTGTATTAATTGTACTTTAAAACAGTGATGTCTGCCCATTCAATCATCTCTAATGCAGGCAGGATGGGCTTTCTGAAACATACATCTGAGCAGTCCCACTGCCTGGCACAGAATTTGGAGCATGGGTGCTCCAAATTGTTGGCAACGAATGAGTGAATGAATTCAACTCCTCTCTTCAAACTTGTCAAGGGTTCCTGTGTCTAACACCTTTATTGGTAATTCAGGTCATGTAATGAACCTTCTTGGTAGCTTCCCGGGTGGCTCAGTGGTAAAGAATCCGCCTGCAATGCAGGAAACATGGGTTTGATCCTTGGGTTGGGAAGATCCCCTGGAGGAGGAAAAGGCAACCCACTCCAGTATTCTTGCCTGAAGAATCCAATGGATAGAGAAACCTGGTGGGTTACAGTCCATGGGGTCACAAAGAATTGGGTATGACTTTGCAACTAAACAATAACAATGAATGATTCTCCTACTCATGATACGTGTGTATACATGCATAATACCTTTGTATTGATACCTTTTTTAGGTGGCAAATTATTTCAAGTTTGTATTTTTAAGTGACAGTTACATGTATCACAGGGCATCTGAGATGAGAACGTCCTGGCTATTGCAAAGAGTTTCTTCTTGAGTTATAACAAAACTGTTTAAGAAAAATATACAATATATTTAATTTAGTATCCCATAAGTAATTAACTACAAGGTAACCTTTAGAATGCAAAACTTTTGATTGCAAATGAACAAATCAAATTATAACCATTTTTGATTGCAAATGAACAAATCAAATTATAACCATCTTTGATCTTTCAGCTCAAAATACACTAAAACAGCATGCATGTAGTACTTTCCTATGTTTGAATTATGCTTGAAGCGCACCCACTGATGCCATGAAGGTTATGTAGCAATGGCAGACGCAGTCTGAGTCAGTGCTCTGTCTGGGCTCAGGAAGGATTTCGTTTCCTGTTTTAAAATGAAGATCCCCCAGCCATACCAAGGAGAAAATTGGGCTTACAGCAGTGGAGACATTGTATTATACATATAATGTTTTAAAAGCCTGATTATGCAAGATTGTTTAACCCCTGCTGCTCAGCCACAATAGCCAATATTAATGTAAGGAACTTGCCTGGCATGTTCAGAGTTGAAAGTCTGCCAAACAGAATTTTTCAGACACACTGAAATTGTACTCGTCTCAGAGTCAGCTCACTGGAAGCTTTTTTTTTTTTTTTTTAAGGAAAAAGCCAAGATAGTAGGTGTCAATGACTAAGAAGGGCCCCCAAGAAAGCTCTGGAAAGCTCCAGGGTTGGGGCTTCATGGGGACGGTTCTGATAAGAAGTCTAGACTATCTGTAATGTGCTGACCATGAGGAAAACCAGATTATTGAGCAAGCTTCTGAAGCCAGCAGCTTCAAGAGATGAACGTGCACATGAGACACACTGACACGTGGGAACTTGCTGACACCAGGGCCTCAGTGCTCCTCGCCCCAGACCACAGCCCCAATTATCTGTGACCCCGAGTGACACTGAGGAGTGACTCCTGTTACAGATGCAGAAAAGGCTGTGCGGAGGGGGCTGGCAAGCATCTTTAAGCACCAAAAGGGAACTGTAAGAATGCGGACAGAAAGAAGACAGAAACCACAGCCTCTATGATGGGTAACATCTGAAAGCTCTTACTCTGAGAGGGTGGAGTTGAACACGGCAGCACCAGACGCGCAGACGAGGCAAGCAGGCTGCCCTTTGTGGNCACTCCGGTGGCCACCCATGCCCTCCTTGCTTCTGCTAATTCAAAGCACACTCCCCTCCAACTGGCTGATAGGGGTCCCACCTGCTTGGCCAGCTTGTGAAGCCACCCTTCTCCCAATCAGCCCCATGACAAGGTTTCTCCTTCTGAGAAGTATGGTCCATCTGATCACAGCCATTAAACTCAGCATCTGCTTAGTTTTAGTACAAAACTACATGTAAAGTTTGTCTTTCAAGCCTTCAATAAGCTGATATGCATTTTTTTGGTTTCCCCTCAATGTGACTAAAGCAGCCAAATGCTTGTGACATTCTTTAACATTTTAGCAAAAAATTGTGGCAAAATTCACATAAAGTTCACCGTCTTAACCATTTCCAAGTGTGTAGTTCAGTGACATCAGTATATACATTCACACATCTGTGCTCAGTCGTGCACGGCCGACTCTCTGCAACCCCATGGACTATAGCTCTCCAGACTCCTCTGTCCATGGGATTCTCCAGGCAAGAACACTGGAGTGGGTTACCATTTCCTTCTCCAGGGGATCTTCCCAACCCAGGGATCAAACCCACGTCTCGTCTCCTGCATTGGCAGGCAGGTTTTTTACCATTGCGCCACCATATACATTCACACTGCTTCGCAACCATTATCATCGTCGATCAACAGGACTGTCTGTGACGTTTTTGTTTGTCATCATCTGTGAGAGGCAGACAGAAAACTGCCAGTTAGTTTCTAATGATAAAAACCCCGTTTTAATTCATGGAACTGTACACCAAGAAATGGTATATCTTATGGTGTATTAATTGTACTTTAAAACAGTGATGTCTGCCCATTCAATCATCTCTAATGCAGGCAGGATGGGCTTTCTGAAACATACATCTGAGCAGTCCCACTGCCTGGCACAGAATTTGGAGCATGGGTGCTCCAAATTGTTGGCAACGAATGAGTGAATGAATTCAACTCCTCTCTTCAAACTTGTCAAGGGTTCCTGTGTCTAACACCTTTATTGGTAATTCAGGTCATGTAATGAACCTTCTTGGTAGCTTCCCGGGTGGCTCAGTGGTAAAGAATCCGCCTGCAATGCAGGAAACATGGGTTTGATCCTTGGGTTGGGAAGATCCCCTGGAGGAGGAAAAGGCAACCCACTCCAGTATTCTTGCCTGAAGAATCCAATGGATAGAGAAACCTGGTGGGTTACAGTCCATGGGGTCACAAAGAATTGGGTATGACTTTGCAACTAAACAATAACAATGAATGATTCTCCTACTCATGATACGTGTGTATACATGCATAATACCTTTGTATTGATACCTTTTTTAGGTGGCAAATTATTTCAAGTTTGTATTTTTAAGTGACAGTTACATGTATCACAGGGCATCTGAGATGAGAACGTCCTGGCTATTGCAAAGAGTTTCTTCTTGAGTTATAACAAAACTGTTTAAGAAAAATATACAATATATTTAATTTAGTATCCCATAAGTAATTAACTACAAGGTAACCTTTAGAATGCAAAACTTTTGATTGCAAATGAACAAATCAAATTATAACCATTTTTGATTGCAAATGAACAAATCAAATTATAACCATCTTTGATCTTTCAGCTCAAAATACACTAAAACAGCATGCATGTAGTACTTTCCTATGTTTGAATTATGCTTGAAGCGCACCCACTGATGCCATGAAGGTTATGTAGCAATGGCAGACGCAGTCTGAGTCAGTGCTCTGTCTGGGCTCAGGAAGGATTTCGTTTCCTGTTTTAAAATGAAGATCCCCCAGCCATACCAAGGAGAAAATTGGGCTTACAGCAGTGGAGACATTGTATTATACATATAATGTTTTAAAAGCCTGATTATGCAAGATTGTTTAACCCCTGCTGCTCAGCCACAATAGCCAATATTAATGTAAGGAACTTGCCTGGCATGTTCAGAGTTGAAAGTCTGCCAAACAGAATTTTTCAGACACACTGAAATTGTACTCGTCTCAGAGTCAGCTCACTGGAAGCTTTTTTTTTTTTTTTTTAAGGAAAAAGCCAAGATAGTAGGTGTCAATGACTAAGAAGGGCCCCCAAGAAAGCTCTGGAAAGCTCCAGGGTTGGGGCTTCATGGGGACGGTTCTGATAAGAAGTCTAGACTATCTGTAATGTGCTGACCATGAGGAAAACCAGATTATTGAGCAAGCTTCTGAAGCCAGCAGCTTCAAGAGATGAACGTGCACATGAGACACACTGACACGTGGGAACTTGCTGACACCAGGGCCTCAGTGCTCCTCGCCCCAGACCACAGCCCCAATTATCTGTGACCCCGAGTGACACTGAGGAGTGACTCCTGTTACAGATGCAGAAAAGGCTGTGCGGAGGGGGCTGGCAAGCATCTTTAAGCACCAAAAGGGAACTGTAAGAATGCGGACAGAAAGAAGACAGAAACCACAGCCTCTATGATGGGTAACATCTGAAAGCTCTTACTCTGAGAGGGTGGAGTTGAACACGGCAGCACCAGACGCGCAGACGAGGCAAGCAGGCTGCCCTTTGTGGGGGTAAGAAAAACATATCCCTTCTTCTAGGTTTTCCTGTTTCAGCTGCTTTCGCTGGGCAGCCTTGTACAGTGGACAACCTGTGCAACTTGGGGAAATTGCTTGGTAGGAGTTTGGCTACAGAAAGTGAAACTGAAGTCCCTTAGTCGTGTCCGACTCTTAGCGACCCCATGGACTGCAGCCTACCAGGCTCCTCCATCCATGGGATTTTCCAGGCGACGAGTACTGGAGTGGGGTGCCATTGCCTTCTCCAAACTGGCTACAGAGGGAGGGATGCAAACCTCTAGGTCTGAGCTGACTCTTCAACAGGAAGGAGTAGATGATTTGGTCAAGAAACGGTTAACCACAGTTCCACTAGCAAACCCCGTGTCCCACGATCTGAGCTGAGCCTTTTCAGAGACCACATCAGAAACAGTGGATCTATGCCTCGGTTATTATTTCTGCCAAGCGTGGAGAAACCAGACACAAAATAACCCGCACCACACACAATGACCACTGCTTCCCTATTTCCCCAGAGTGACTGCCTGTTGCCTCTTTCCTAAACACGTCTGGAAATCTCTTAGTCGTGACAGCCGCACCTTTACAGTAGAGCTGCTCCAAAGGAGGAGGAACGAGGTGGCTGGTGCTCCCATCGGGGTGGAACTTGAAGTGTCCTTTCCACTCGGCCCTGGGCAAGCACCTCTGCCCTGCTGGTCCCTCCAACCAGCGTGTGTATTTCACTTACAGCCAAATCCGCGTCTTGAAAAACAGGCTGGCGACTCAATGCGTTCATTGAGACATTTTTAATTATGTTCCTGGCTTTCTCCCCACTCAATCCCACATCCTCCCGGCTAAAGCGGCGGCATCCACATGTCCCAGAAGCAAGAACCAAAAGCTCAGGAAGCCTGCAGAGTCTGTGAGACATCCAGCAAGAAACCCTTCCATTCAATGAAGAAAAACCAGACTGCCTAGGAACGTCTCAGCACCCACCAAGCCAGGTGCCAATGTCTGCTGCCAGGCTCTGGCCATTGAGGGGTGGGGGAGGGTGTAAGTGACAGCAGGAGGGACATGCGGAGGAGAGGGCCTTGCCCTGTCCGTCTGTCCATCAGGGAGAGAGAGAAGGGCACGTGCTGTGGAGAAGGCAGCCATGGACGTCTGACTTTTGGTCCAACAAAACTAGATCTGGAAGGTATCCCCAGCTTCAAAGAGGCTGAGTGGATGTCATAGGTTTGCACATGCCAGGGGAGCATCTTTTAAGTTTTGGACAAAACCCTTCCTTGAAGTCACCTAGTGTCCCTCTGATAAGGACCCTCCTCCTGAAGGAAGGGGCCAGCCCTGCTCACCTCGATGATGTAGAGCACCACGTTCTTGTAGAAACAGTACAAGATGCACTTGGTCACCCGGTTGTAGCTCCAGGCACCGTGAACCAGCAGGAGCTTCTCCAAGTAGGAAAACTGAAAAAGGAAAGAAAGAGGGTCTGGAATGTCCTTCAGAGGAGAAGACAACTGAAAAAGGAAAGAAAGAAGGTATGGAATGTCCTTCAGAGGAGAAGATGGGCAAGGGAGTGGAGGAACCTAGATTCTGCCGGTGACCAAGACCACTCGCTTTAGAGGCAGAGCTTTCGGGCCAGGTGAGAAGGACTAAGATCTCCTCTTTAAGCTACAGAGTTATGATTTTCCCCAGTTACACAGCTAGACTTCCAATTGCTGTCTTGTGAAATTCTATTTACCCTAATGCTTTTAGGATATTATTAAAAGGAGGTGACCAACCAGAATTGGAAGAAAAGAGCAATGCAATCAGATGCTTCTATTCAATCACCAATTTTGTAATGACAACAGGAGAAAGGGACAGCGACTGTGATGTACCTGTATCCTTTTAAGAAGAGGGATGTGCATATAGACACTACCTATTCCTATTTCCACTGTAAGCCTGCAGGTGAAAGACAATGACACTCCGCACACAGAGACACATGCTCTGCCTTCCACTTCTAGACCCATCTCCTTCCCCTTTTTCTGGCCTCCAACAAGTAAGAGCGCCTCTTGCTAAAATGTGATGTAGTCATCCGTCCAAATAAAACATCAACACGCAGCTGACACCAAGTTGAGAGTGATGTAATGGCTTAGCTCTCACACTCTTAAATATTCAACAATATTCCAATAAAATACTCAAATCGTCCTCGGGGCAGGGGGTCTTTGGATACCACTCCAATCCTATCTCCTCAGCCTCCCCTTAGCCTGGCTTTGCCTTCTGGGTCCTATTTCACAAAAGCCTCCAAAAGTGTGAACAAGGAGCCGGAGGGAGGGAGATGGGCTGTTTTGGGGGTCATAGTCTGGGTATGTTCTGGCAGTATGCATTGTTAGGGGTGATCCTGCTTCACTTCATGGTTCCTATGTATTCAGTTAGCCTCTCCTGGCACTGAGTCCTCCTTGGTTGCCTTGAACTAAAACCTTACTTCCTGTTCTGAGTGGGCAGCCCACAAACTCAAATCCGTCACTCTCCCATGAGAGAGGACCACGCACAGATACTAGGAGTTCTGCCGTTGTCAACTTCCTATTAACTNTACAGTGGACAACCTGTGCAACTTGGGGAAATTGCTTGGTAGGAGTTTGGCTACAGAAAGTGAAACTGAAGTCCCTTAGTCGTGTCCGACTCTTAGCGACCCCATGGACTGCAGCCTACCAGGCTCCTCCATCCATGGGATTTTCCAGGCGACGAGTACTGGAGTGGGGTGCCATTGCCTTCTCCAAACTGGCTACAGAGGGAGGGATGCAAACCTCTAGGTCTGAGCTGACTCTTCAACAGGAAGGAGTAGATGATTTGGTCAAGAAACGGTTAACCACAGTTCCACTAGCAAACCCCGTGTCCCACGATCTGAGCTGAGCCTTTTCAGAGACCACATCAGAAACAGTGGATCTATGCCTCGGTTATTATTTCTGCCAAGCGTGGAGAAACCAGACACAAAATAACCCGCACCACACACAATGACCACTGCTTCCCTATTTCCCCAGAGTGACTGCCTGTTGCCTCTTTCCTAAACACGTCTGGAAATCTCTTAGTCGTGACAGCCGCACCTTTACAGTAGAGCTGCTCCAGAGGAGGAGGAACGAGGTGGCTGGTGCTCCCATCGGGGTGGAACTTGAAGTGTCCTTTCCACTCGGCCCTGGGCAAGCACCTCTGCCCTGCTGGTCCCTCCAACCAGCGTGTGTATTTCACTTACAGCCAAATCCGCGTCTTGAAAAACAGGCTGGCGACTCAATGCGTTCATTGAGACATTTTTAATTATGTTCCTGGCTTTCTCCCCACTCAATCCCACATCCTCCCGGCTAAAGCGGCGGCATCCACATGTCCCAGAAGCAAGAACCAAAAGCTCAGGAAGCCTGCAGAGTCTGTGAGACATCCAGCAAGAAACCCTTCCATTCAATGAAGAAAAACCAGACTGCCTAGGAACGTCTCAGCACCCACCAAGCCAGGTGCCAATGTCTGCTGCCAGGCTCTGGCCATTGAGGGGTGGGGGAGGGTGTAAGTGACAGCAGGAGGGACATGTGGAGGAGAGGGCCTTGCCCTGTCCGTCTGTCCATCAGGGAGAGAGAGAAGGGCACGTGCTGTGGAGAAGGCAGCCATGGACGTCTGACTTTTGGTCCAACAAAACTAGATCTGGAAGGTATCCCCAGCTTCAAAGAGGCTGAGTGGATGTCATAGGTTTGCACATGCCAGGGGAGCATCTTTTAAGTTTTGGACAAAACCCTTCCTTGAAGTCACCTAGTGTCCCTCTGATAAGGACCCTCCTCCTGAAGGAAGGGGCCAGCCCTGCTCACCTCGATGATGTAGAGCACCACGTTCTTGTAGAAACAGTACAAGATGCACTTGGTCACCCGGTTGTAGCTCCAGGCACCGTGAACCAGCAGGAGCTTCTCCAAGTAGGAAAACTGAAAAAGGAAAGAAAGAGGGTCTGGAATGTCCTTCAGAGGAGAAGACAACTGAAAAAGGAAAGAAAGAAGGTATGGAATGTCCTTCAGAGGAGAAGATGGGCAAGGGAGTGGAGGAACCTAGATTCTGCCGGTGACCAAGACCACTTGCTTTAGAGGCAGAGCTTTCGGGCCAGGTGAGAAGGACTAAGATCTCCTCTTTAAGCTACAGAGTTATGATTTTCCCCAGTTACACAGCTAGACTTCCAATTGCTGTCTTGTGAAATTCTATTTACCCTAATGCTTTTAGGATATTATTAAAAGGAGGTGACCAACCAGAATTGGAAGAAAAGAGCAATGCAATCAGATGCTTCTATTCAATCACCAATTTTGTAATGACAACAGGAGAAAGGGACAGCGACTGTGATGTACCTGTATCCTTTTAAGAAGAGGGATGTGCATATAGACACTACCTATTCCTATTTCCACTGTAAGCCTGCAGGTGAAAGACAATGACACTCCGCACACAGAGACACATGCTCTGCCTTCCACTTCTAGACCCATCTCCTTCCCCTTTTTCTGGCCTCCAACAAGTAAGAGCGCCTCTTGCTAAAATGTGATGTAGTCATCCGTCCAAATAAAACATCAACACGCAGCTGACACCAAGTTGAGAGTGATGTAATGGCTTAGCTCTCACAGTCTGAAATATTCAACAATATTCCAATAAAATACTCAAATCGTCCTCGGGGCAGGGGGTCTTTGGATACCACTCCAATCCTATCTCCTCAGCCTCCCCTTAGCCTGGCTTTGCCTTCTGGGTCCTATTTCACAAAAGCCTCCAAAAGTGTGAACAAGGAGCCGGAGGGAGGGAGATGGGCTGTTTTGGGGGTCATAGTCTGGGTATGTTCTGGCAGTATGCATTGTTAGGGGTGATCCTGCTTCACTTCATGGTTCCTATGTATTCAGTTAGCCTCTCCTGGCACTGAGTCCTCCTTGGTTGCCTTGAACTAAAACCTTACTTCCTGTTCTGAGTGGGCAGCCCACAAACTCAAATCCGTCACTCTCCCATGAGAGAGGACCACGCACAGATACTAGGAGTTCTGCCGTTGTCAACTTCCTATTAACTAGGTTACTTTTGAAATTACATTTAACCATCTACAGAAAAGGAAGGCTGGGCAAAGATATAGTATTTTTTAAACACTTTTCCGAGAGGAGGCCACATAATAGCTGGTGCTAACACTAAGGACAGGAGCTCAAGCCACGTGAACCACATCTGGGCAATTTTCTGCAGATGGCTTGTCTCTGTGTGGCTCCAAAAGCTGAATGAGACTCTGGAGTGGCAGGAGTGGGTACACGTGGAGAAATAAAGCTTCCCATACAGGGTCATCAAGGATTCCAAGGGAAATGGCTAAACAAATAAAAAGGAAGCTGTGTTTGACCTGGACCTCCTGGCGTTCAACCTTCCATGAGTATAGAGAACATCTGTTGAAACCATCCAGAAGGCCTTGGCTTAGTACTACAGTGATTTCTTTTCAGAAAACAAAACACAAAAAAATCCTAAATCAAAATGCTGTTTTCATGAGGTTGCTCAAAAAACATTTAGGAGGCAGGGGGCAGAAATGACTCTCTCCAAGGAGAGCAGGCAGCGGAGGGCTGGAGACACAACATGACACAGGCTGGCCCCGCACACTGAGGCCCCAACAGGCACAACAGAACCAGGGCTTTGCCGACTTCATCATTTTCCCCAGGACAAGTCTTTGAGCTGACCTTTTTCTCCTTCTGGATATAACTTTCCAGGGCACATTCTCAAGAATCCAATCAAAAATGTGCTCATCCACATTAAAATAAACAGATCAAGTGCTAAGGCATGAACTTTGACCAAAGACGTTTATCACTTTATTAACTTCAACCAAAGGAACTCAGTCAGTTGTGGCATGTCCTACCTAGTAATTATGGTGGAGGGAACATCCTGGTGAGGAGGGCATGAGGTAAGCAGAACGCAGGCCTGAAATAATGGGATCTCTGTCTACACCTGAACAGGATGGCGGATGGCAGGGGGTACATGCAGGGATGCTTGTTGGCTAGAGACCCCTGGTGTTCCTCCGTGTTCAGTCTTTTGGGCTGTCCATCAGCTCCTCCAGCATAGGTGATGTAGGCTGGATGGACAAGAAAAGCCCCAAACAGAATCACAAAGCCCTGCTCTCCTCTGCATCTGCCCTTTCATTTTGATTTGCTTGTCATTTTGATTTGCCTTTAATTTGAAGAGACCAACTGCTCCAGATCCCATATCCTATCAGTCTAGTTTCAATAAAGCAGATCACGGAATCTCCCTTCCCTTGACATTTGCAAAAAAAAAGCAGACAAATATTTGCCTGGAGCTCCTAGGAAACCTCTGAAGACCCCTGCCAGCCATATGATGCTATAACTCAAGTATTTAATAATGCTGGGGTGCATAACATCTCCAGGTGCCGACAGCCTGCAGGAAGCGCGAGTCCCACAGGCCTTGGGGCAGTCGACTCTGGAAAGGAACCAGGCAGGTGCGCAGGGCTAGCTCCCCAAGGTCATGTGCAGGTCCGCTGTTCTCTGGCCCTGGGGGCTGGGACCTGCGGTAGGTCACTGCCTATAAAGGAAGCCCAGTTTTCCCACCTATAAAGTCCAAATTCCTTCTCCTACCTATGTGAGTCATCATCTTGAGGATTCATTTGAAATCGACAAAGGAACAAGGTTTATTTCGTGCACTTTTTGGACTTATAAGGATCCTGCTGTTCTCTGTGTTTGCAAAACCACTAGCTGGCAGGTGGCGGGCAGTGGGGATTTGAGATGGCATCTAAGCAGAGCCCCACCTCCGGGAAGTGGGGCCTTGACCCCTGGGCTTGCAACAAGTTCTTCCACACTTAACATGCAGCCCCAGATTTCAGCATCAAGGAGGAAAAGGCCATGATTACTCGTGCTCGTGTGATAAGGTTAATGCATTCTCCCAAAGACTGAACACGGAGGAACATGAGGGGACTCGAGCCAACAAGCGGGCGTTTAATCCCAGCACACTGTGATCGGAGACGTGAGGAAACAGCCTGTGTTCTCTGAGACACCTAGATTTCCCGGATGGTTAGGCAGCAAAAATGGTCAAGATGCAAATCCCAGGAGGGCAGGAGCTTGGCTATTTCCCTTCACTTTGGGGCTGTCACTGAAAACTGGACATTTCGTTCAGTCTCTGACTGCTAGGACAGGAGCTACTAAGTATATCAGGAGCCTCTGCTGAATCGAACTGCCAAAAGCTTTGTGCTGCTGACCANAGTGGCAGGAGTGGGTACACGTGGAGAAATAAAGCTTCCCATACAGGGTCATCAAGGATTCCAAGGGAAATGGCTAAACAAATAAAAAGGAAGCTTGTGTTTGACCTGGACCTCCTGGCGTTCAACCTTCCATGAGTATAGAGAACATCTGTTGGAACCATCCAGAAGGCCTTGGCTTAGTACTACAGTGATTTCTTTTCAGAAAACAAAACACAAAAAAATCCTAAATCAAAATGCTGTTTTCATGAGGTTGCTCAAAAAACATTTAGGAGGCAGGGGGCAGAAATGACTCTCTCCAAGGAGAGCAGGCAGCGGAGGGCTGGAGACACAACATGACACAGGCTGGCCCCGCACACTGAGGCCCCAACAGGCACAACAGAACCAGGGCTTTGCCGACTTCATCATTTTCCCCAGGACAAGTCTTTGAGCTGACCTTTTTCTCCTTCTGGATATAACTTTCCAGGGCACATTCTCAAGAATCCAATCAAAAATGTGCTCATCCACATTAAAATAAACAGATCAAGTGCTAAGGCATGAACTTTGACCAAAGACGTTTATCACTTTATTAACTTCAACCAAAGGAACTCAGTCAGTTGTGGCATGTCCTACCTAGTAATTATGGCGGAGGGAACATCCTGGTGAGGAGGGCATGAGGTAAGCAGAACGCAGGCCTGAAATAATGGGATCTCTGTCTACACCTGAACAGGATGGCGGATGGCAGGGGGTACATGCAGGGATGCTTGTTGGCTAGAGACCCCTGGTGTTCCTCCGTGTTCAGTCTTTTGGGCTGTCCATCAGCTCCTCCAACATAGGTGATGTAGGCTGGATGGACAAGAAAAGCCCCAAACAGAATCACAAAGCCCTGCTCTCCTCTGCATCTGCCCTTTCATTTTAATTTGCTTGTCATTTTGATTTGCCTTTAATTTGAAGAGACCAACTGCTCCAGATCCCATATCCTATTAGTCTAGTTTCAATAAAGCAGATCACAGAATCTCCCTTCCCTTGACATTTGCAAAAAAAAAGCAGACAAATATTTGCCTGGAGCTCCTAGGAAACCTCTGAAGACCCCTGCCAGCCATATGATGCTATAACTCAAGTATTTAATAATGCTGGGGTGCATAACATCTCCAGGTGCCGACAGCCTGCAGGAAGCGCGAGTCCCACAGGCCTTGGGGCAGTCGACTCTGGAAAGGAACCAGGCAGGTGCGCAGGGCTAGCTCCCCAAGGTCATGTGCAGGTCCGCTGTTCTCTGGCCCTGGGGGCTGGGACCTGCGGTAGGTCACTGCCTATAAAGGAAGCCCAGTTTTCCCACCTATAAAGTCCAAATTCCTTCTCCTACCTATGTGAGTCATCATCTTGAGGATTCATTTGAAATCGACAAAGGAACAAGGTTTATTTTGTGCACTTTTTGGACTTATAAGGATCCTGCTGTTCTCTGTGTTTGCAAAACCACTAGCTGGCAGGTGGCGGGCAGTGGGGATTTGAGATGGCATCTAAGCAGAGCCCCACCTCCGGGAAGTGGGGCCTTGACCCCTGGGCTTGCAACAAGTTCTTCCACACTTAACATGCAGCCCCAGATTTCAGCATCAAGGAGGAAAAGGCCATGATTACTCGTGCTCATGTGATAAGG
Source organism: Raphicerus campestris (assembly GCA_006410735.1). Classification (NCBI taxonomy): domain Eukaryota; kingdom Metazoa; phylum Chordata; class Mammalia; order Artiodactyla; family Bovidae; genus Raphicerus; species Raphicerus campestris. The sequence continues at coordinate 11,647 of SJYW01057417.1, read as the reverse complement.
TTAATGCATTCTCCCAAAGACTGAACACGGAGGAACATGAGGGGACTCGAGCCAACAAGCGGGCGTTTAATCCCAGCACACTGTGATCGGAGACGTGAGGAAACAGCCTGTGTTCTCTGAGACACCTAGATTTCCCGGATGGTTAGGCAGCAAAAATGGTCAAGATGCAAATCCCAGGAGGGCAGGAGCTTGGCTATTTCCCTTCACTTTGGGGCTGTCACTGAAAACTGGACATTTCGTTCAGTCTCTGACTGCTAGGACAGGAGCTACTAAGTATATCAGGAGCCTCTGCTGAATCGAACTGCCAAAAGCTTTGTGCTGCTGACCANCTCTCACAGTCTGAAATATTCAACAATATTCCAATAAAATACTCAAATCGTCCTCGGGGCAGGGGGTCTTTGGATACCACTCCAATCCTATCTCCTCAGCCTCCCCTTAGCCTGGCTTTGCCTTCTGGGTCCTATTTCACAAAAGCCTCCAAAAGTGTGAACAAGGAGCCAGAGGGAGGGAGATGGGCTGTTTTGGGGGTCATAGTCTGGGTATGTTCTGGCAGTATGCATTGTTAGGGGTGATCCTGCTTCACTTCATGGTTCCTATGTATTCAGTTAGCCTCTCTTGGCACTGAGTCCTCCTTGGTTGCCTTGAACTAAAACCTTACTTCCTGTTCTGAGTGGGCAGCCCACAAACTCAAATCCGTCACTCTCCCATGAGAGAGGACCACGCACAGATACTAGGAGTTCTGCCGTTGTCAACTTCCTATTAACTAGGTTACTTTTGAAATTACATTTAACCATCTACAGAAAAGGAAGGCTGGGCAAAGATATAGTATTTTTTAAACACTTTTCCGAGAGGAGGCCACATAATAGCTGGTGCTAACACTAAGGACAGGAGCTCAAGCCACGTGAACCACATCTGGGCAATTTTCTGCAGATGGCTTGTCTCTGTGTGGCTCCAAAAGCTGAATGAGACTCTGGAGTGGCAGGAGTGGGTACACGTGGAGAAATAAAGCTTCCCATACAGGGTCATCAAGGATTCCAAGGGAAATGGCTAAACAAATAAAAAGGAAGCTTGTGTTTGACCTGGACCTCCTGGCGTTCAACCTTCCATGAGTATAGAGAACATCTGTTGGAACCATCCAGAAGGCCTTGGCTTAGTACTACAGTGATTTCTTTTCAGAAAACAAAACACAAAAAAATCCTAAATCAAAATGCTGTTTTCATGAGGTTGCTCAAAAAACATTTAGGAGGCAGGGGGCAGAAATGACTCTCTCCAAGGAGAGCAGGCAGCGGAGGGCTGGAGACACAACATGACACAGGCTGGCCCCGCACACTGAGGCCCCAACAGGCACAACAGAACCAGGGCTTTGCCGACTTCATCATTTTCCCCAGGACAAGTCTTTGAGCTGACCTTTTTCTCCTTCTGGATATAACTTTCCAGGGCACATTCTCAAGAATCCAATCAAAAATGTGCTCATCCACATTAAAATAAACAGATCAAGTGCTAAGGCATGAACTTTGACCAAAGACGTTTATCACTTTATTAACTTCAACCAAAGGAACTCAGTCAGTTGTGGCATGTCCTACCTAGTAATTATGGCGGAGGGAACATCCTGGTGAGGAGGGCATGAGGTAAGCAGAACGCAGGCCTGAAATAATGGGATCTCTGTCTACACTTGAACAGGATGGTGGATGGCAGGGGGTACATGCAGGGATGCTTGTTGGCTAGAGACCCCTGGTGTTCCTCCGTGTTCAGTCTTTTGGGCTGTCCATCAGCTCCTCCAGCATAGGTGATGTAGGCTGGATGGACAAGAAAAGCCCCAAACAGAATCACAAAGCCCTGCTCTCCTCTGCATCTGCCCTTTCATTTTGATTTGCTTGTCATTTTGATTTGCCTTTAATTTGAAGAGACCAACTGCTCCAGATCCCATATCCTATTAGTCTAGTTTCAATAAAGCAGATCACGGAATCTCCCTTCCCTTGACATTTGCAAAAAAAAAGCAGACAAATATTTGCCTGGAGCTCCTAGGAAACCTCTGAAGACCCCTGCCAGCCATATGATGCTATAACTCAAGTATTTAATAATGCTGGGGTGCATAACATCTCCAGGTGCCGACAGCCTGCAGGAAGCGCGAGTCCCACAGGCCTTGGGGCAGTCGACTCTGGAAAGGAACCAGGCAGGTGCGCAGGGCTAGCTCCCCAAGGTCATGTGCAGGTCCGCTGTTCTCTGGCCCTGGGGGCTGGGACCTGCGGTAGGTCACTGCCTATAAAGGAAGCCCAGTTTTCCCACCTATAAAGTCCAAATTCCTTCTCCTACCTATGTGAGTCATCATCTTGAGGATTCATTTGAAATCGACAAAGGAACAAGGTTTATTTTGTGCACTTTTTGGACTTATAAGGATCCTGCTGTTCTCTGTGTTTGCAAAACCACTAGCTGGCAGGTGGCGGGCAGTGGGGATTTGAGATGGCATCTAAGCAGAGCCCCACCTCCGGGAAGTGGGGCCTTGACCCCTGGGCTTGCAACAAGTTCTTCCACACTTAACATGCAGCCCCAGATTTCAGCATCAAGGAGGAAAAGGCCATGATTACTCGTGCTCGTGTGATAAGGTTAATGCATTCTCCCAAAGACTGAACACGGAGGAACATGAGGGGACTCGAGCCAACAAGCGGGCGTTTAATCCCAGCACACTGTGATCGGAGACGTGAGGAAACAGCCTGTGTTCTCTGAGACACCTAGATTTCCCGGATGGTTAGGCAGCAAAAATGGTCAAGATGCAAATCCCAGGAGGGCAGGAGCTTGGCTATTTCCCTTCACTTTGGGGCTGTCACTGAAAACTGGACATTTCGTTCAGTCTCTGACTGCTAGGACAGGAGCTACTAAGTATGTCAGGAGCCTCTGCTGAATCGAACTGCCAAAAGCTTTGTGCTGCTGACCACGGCAGGGAGTGAGGGGGAGCTGCTGCCCAAGCCTGGGGTTCACGCTCCTGACAGATCACCTAACAGCAGTGGCCTGTGCCCCCCATGGCACAGTCCAGAGGGCGGTGCCTGTCAATCACTGATTCCCCTGACCTTACATGCCACGTGAGAGAGGGTTCCAGCATCTTCTGGAAGAGGGGAGATGCCAGGAAGGGGATACAGAGAACAGGTAATACAAGCATAGCCATCCTTAGGCACAGAGGACGCTGGAAGAGCACATGCAGCAGTTGCAGGGTTTAGGGGAAGAGATTATTATCATAAAATCAGAGATCCACCTGTTGGAAATGACCTCTCAGCTGGACGACAGAAAGCCTGGCCCTTTCCACAGCCGAAAAAGAAACCCAAACCACAGGACAGGGCCTCGTAACTACACAAGATGAAGCCGAGAGAGAAACCCAACTACATCGGTGGGTTCTCCTCGATGCCGCCTCCAAAGGGGCAGCTGAAGGACTGGACTGAAGGTCAAGCACCAGCGGCCCTTCATGCCCAGCAGACTCTGTCAACTACATATGACGCCCGGTCGACCATGTGGCTCACCTGAGCGATGGCGTAATCCGAGTTGTTTGTGGCCTGCATGCCCTCGTTCCCACTGATGCCTACACCCACGTGGGCTGTCTGGATCATGCCCACATCGTTGGCACCATCCCCGATGGCCAGAGTGATGGCTTTCACCCGCTTCTTCACCACATCCACTATCTCCGACTTCTGCAGAGGAGACACCCTGGAGGAGGAGAGAGACAAGTTAGGACTCTACAGGTCCTTCCAGAGGAAACAGCTGTAATCTACATTTCGCTGCATTAAAAGGGCAGATACTGGATAATTTCCAAATCCAATACAGACGGTTTTAGGTTCATGTGCAAAGAAGCTTTCAGAAAACAGTAGCTTGCGGCTTTCAAGTATGTGCCAGCTTCACAAATGAAATACACAACTCAAGCTAACTCAAAACACAGCCCCTCAGTAATCACACTGCCGGGCGGGAGCCATACGTGCAAACTCCTCTGGGGCATGCCTGCCCTCCCGGATGATACAGGCAGCCGAGATGCTCATAGAGCTCTTGGGATAGGTCTTCCCAATAAATCAGAAAACTAGCACAGATTCGTTTGGCTTTGCCGTCCATCATATGTAACTTAGGGCGGGCAAGGGAATTTTCTACAAAACTTGCTTTCAGAAAAGGGAATGAAAATTTGGCAGAGCTTGAGAAGTGCAGAAAAGAGGGCTAGTGTGAGAGGAAAGAAGAAAGAGGTCTCCATCTTCACCCT
>SJYW01057416.1:3365776-3384617 GCA_006410735.1 Raphicerus campestris | reverse complement strand
TTACTGGTTGGGGCATAGACTTGGATTACTGTGATATTGAATGGTTTGCCTTGGAAATGAACAGAGATCATTCTGTCATTTTTGAGATTGCATCCAAGTACTGCATTTCAGACTCTTTTGTTGACCATGATGGCTACTCCATTTCTTCTGAGGGATTCCTGCCCGCAGTAGTAGATATAATGGTCATTTGAATTAAATTCATCCATTCCAGTCCATTTTAGTTCACTGATTCCTAGAATGTCAGTGTTCACCCTTGCCATCTCTTGTTTGACCACTTCCAAATGTCTTGATTCATGGACCTGACATGCCAGGTTCCTATGCAATACTGCTCTTTACAGCATCGGATCTTGCTTCTATCACCGGTCACATGCACAACTGGGTATTGTTTTTGCTTTGGCTCCATCTCTTCATTCTTTATGGAGATATTTCTCCACTGATATCCAGTAGCATATTGGACACCTACTGACCTGGGGAGTACCTCTTTCAGTGTTCTATCATTTTGCCTTTTAATACTGTTCATGGGGTTCTCAAGGCAAGAATACTAAAGTGGCTTGCCATTCCCTTCTCCAGTGGACCACGCTCTGTCAGACCTCTCCACCATGACCTGCCCGTCTTGGGTTGCCCCACAGTCATGGCTTAGTTTCATTGAGTTAGACAAGGCTGTGGTCCTAGTGTGATTAGATTGACTAGTTTTCTGTGAGTATGGTTTCAGTGCGTCTGCCCTCTGATGCCCTCTTGCAACACCTACTGTCTTACTTGGGTTTCTCTTACCTTGGACGTGGGGTATCTCTTCACAGCTGCTCCAGCAAAGCACAGCCGCTGCTCACCTTGGACGAGGGTTATCTCCTTACCGCTGCTGTTCCTGACCTTCAGTGTGGGATAGGTCCTCTAGGCCCTCCTGCGCCTGCGCAGCCACTGTTCCTCGGGTTGCTCCTCCCGGCCGCTGGCCCTGGCCTCAGCTTCAGTCAAAGGTGCATTACTCATGGAGGACTGCCCAGAGAACACACATTCCTTGGGCTCCTGGTGATCACATCCTTCAGAGGGCTGCAGGCCTGGCTGTGTGGTTTGGCCCATCAGCATTGTCTGCTAAGGGCTGTTAAGACAGGCCCAGGAGAACAGGATTCTGTTGTTATTATGCTGCTGATTTGTTAAGGGTTTTCAATCTTTATTAAAGTATGCATTCACACAAAAAAAGGCACTGAAAAAAAGTGTGCAGACAGTGAAGTAAACACCCATGTAACAACCACCCAAAGAAGGACAGAATACATTGCCAACTCCTCAGAAGTCCCTGAGGCCTTCACCTCACCAAAGATAACTTCATTTAAGTGGTATTATACAATTTGTTGGAAGGAAAGTTATGACCAACCTAGATAGCATATTCAAAAGCAGAGATATTACTTTGCCAACAAAGGTCCGTCTCGTCAAGGCTATGGTTTTTCTAGTGGTCATGTATGGATGTGAGAGTTGGACTGTGAAGAAGGTTGAGTGCCAAAGAGCTGATACTTTTGAACTGTGGTGTTGGAGAAGACTCTTGAGAGTTCCTTGGACTGCAAGGAGATCCAACCAGTCCATCCTAAAGGAAATCAGTCCTGGGTGTTCCTTGGAAGGACTGATGCTGAAGCTGAAACTCCAATACTCTAGCCACCTCTTGAGATGAGCTGACTTATTGGAAAAGACCCTGATGCTGGGAGGGATTAGGGGCCAGAGGAGAAGGGGCCAACAGAGGATGAGGTGGCTGGATGGCATCACCAACTCAATGGACATGAGTTTGAGTTCACTCCAGGAGTTGGTGATGGACAGGGAGGCCTGGCGTGTTGCGATTCATGGGGTTGCAAAGAGTCGGACATGACTGAGCAAGTGAACTGAACTAAACTGATACAATTTGTACTTTTGTGTCAGGCTAGTTTCACCCAAAGTTAAGCTTATGAGTTCTATTCATGTTACTGCATACATCCATAAATCATGTTTTTTGATAGCTTAAGTATTTCACTGTGAGAATGAACAATGAATTGACTATTAGATCCTTTTCCCACTGGGGGCTATAAAGAGTGCTGTCAGGAAAGTTCTGCAGATGCAGCCTGATGTGCATATATATATATATACATTTTTGTTGGGTATATTCCTATAAATGGAATTGCTAGGTCATTGAAAACAGTGGCCTTCGATTATGTGAAAATAATAGAAACAGAAATAATTCCAAAGTATTTTCCAAAATAGTTGCGCCCATTCACACTCCCATCAGCAGTGTGAGTTACAGTTACTCAACATTCTCACCAGGACTTGGTATTGTCAGTCTTTTCTGTGTTAACTATTCTGGTGAGTGAAGGTGCTATATTAGTTAGCTACAGCCACATAACACAGTCCATTAAAACAGTGAGCATTTATGACCTCAAGGTTTCTCTGAGTCAGGGTGTCAGGAGTGGCTTGTCTAGGTAGCTCTCGTTTAGAGTCTCTCAGGAAGCCGCAGTCCGAACATCAGCCAGGGCTGTGGTCATCAAAGGCTTGACTGGGCTGGAGGACCTGCTTCTAAGACATCCATTCGTGTCAGAGCAGAAGGCCTCGGTTCCCCACCACCTTTACCTCAGTGCTGCCTGACGGTCCTCAGGACATAGCATCAGGCTTCCCCAGCAAGAGATCTGGGAGAGGGGGGCAGAGAGAGGCTACAGTGTCTTTTATGACCTGGTGTTGAAGGCAATATGCCATTACTTCACCACCATATCCTATCGTTAAAAGTAAGTCACCATAATGGAAAAGAATATGAACAACAATATACATGTGTATAACTGAATCTCTTTGCTGTACAGCAGAAATTAAAACATTGTAAATCAACTATACCTCAATAAAATTAAAATAAATGAATTTTTTAAATTAACTATTATTGACATATACTTCCTTTACAATATTGTGTTAATTTCTGCTATACAGCAAAGTGAATCAGTTGCACCTATACGTATATCCCCTCTTTTTTGGATTTCCTTCCTGTGTAGGTCACCACAGAGCACTGAGTAGGGTTCCCTGTGCTGTACAGCAGGTTCTCATTAGTTATCTCTTTCGTACACGTTGTTGTTGCTGTGCTGTGCTCAGCCATGTCCAACTATTTGTGCCCCATGGACAATGGGGCCTACCAGGCTCCTCTGTCCATGGGATTTTCCAGGCAAGAATAGGAGTGGGTTGAGCAAGAACCCAGGAGTGGGTTGCCATTTCCTACTCCAGGGGATCTTCCAGACCCAGGGATCGAATCCGTGTCTCCCTCACTGGCAGGCGGATTCTTTACCACTGAGCCATCTAGGTATCCATTTTATACATAGTAGTGTATTTTTTTTAAGTGAGTCACTTAGCTCCAGCCTATACTCAAGGGCAGAGGAATTAAGTTCTATCTATTGAAAAGAGGAGTATTCAAGAATTTGCGGGCAGATTTTAAAACTACCAGAGGCATTTCTTTGTGGTTTTAACCTGCATTTCTCTGACTTAAAGAGGCTGAATACATTTTCATGTGCTTACTGGCCATAAGGATTAAGTCTTTTACAAAGAACCTATTCAAGTCCCTTTCCCGGTTTCTTATTATGGTGTTCATGTTTTCTTACTGATTTGTAAGAGTTCTTTGTATATGCTGGATATGAGCCCCTTTCAGCTATGTCCCACAATTGTATAAACTGTGTTTTAAACCCATACAGTCCACATGTATATGACCCCTTACTGGTTCTGCTTCTCTGGTTGAGTCCTGACTGACACATCTAGATTATTTTGCCTTCCCCATCGACATGTAAACCCATATAGAATTGATTTTTGTATTTATGATATAAGATGGGGGTCAAGGATTTTTTGTTTGTTTGTTTGTTTGTTTTCCATTTAGATACTCAATGATCAGCACTGTTGATTTAAATAACCTTCTTCTCCTACTGCTTTGCTAGCTTTGTCACAAATCAAGAATACATATACTCGCAGGTCTGTGTTTTCTAATCTGATCTGCTTTGACCTGCAAGAAATTCAGTTTCAAATTTGCTGCCCACTTCTAATAATGCAAGAGACTTTATGACATGATTTCTGATGCTAATTTACCACTGACTTCACCCTGTAATTCAGTCCTTATTTTCCTTCATGCTGGTGCACAGTTAGATGCTTATTAAATCTTGGTTTCCTCCCTTTCCTCTGCTTAGGACAACCAAGAGCCCAAGAACCGAGCTACAGGATGGCTGTTTTCGTGAGGGGCACAAAGGGTGAAGAGGGCCCTCAGCTGCACTGACACTGATGGCAGAAGGGCAGGTGTTGGAGCGAATGTCTGACCATGGAGAGACCTAGCCGAGAAGCTCAGCACGCAGACATGGGCCTGGGAGCCCGGGCAGGGGCAGCCCCCCGCCTACAGGGACAGAGGGGTCAAGAGGGTGGGCCATTACATTTGTAAATGCAATTTGTTGAAATTACAAACCTCCTATGGAAACACTTCTTTGCCATTGACAACATTGCTCTTAAGAAAGTGGATAAGAGGATTTCCCCAGTTGCACAGTGGATAGGAATTCATCCACCAGCGCAGGGGACACAGGTTCAATCCCTGGTCCAGGAAAATGCCACCTGCCACAGAGCACCTGAGCCTCAGGGCAACAGTTACTGTGCGTGTGATCTACAGCCTGTGAGCAGCAACAACAAAGCGCACGAAACACAGCGGCCGAGCCCACGGCACGCAGCCACTGACGCCTGCACGCCTCGAGCTTGCGCTCGGCAGCAAAAGCCTCCAGTGAGAAGCCCGGGTGGCACAACAAGGAGGAGCCCCCACTCTCACCCTGCCCCCACCCCCTCACCACAAGCAGAGAAAGTCTGCATGCAGCAACGAAGACTCAGTGCAAACAAAAATAAATAAATAACATTTTTAAAACAAAAATGGGTAAGAGCAGCCCCCTACCTAACCCAGCACTGCTTCCCACCTTTCCCGTGCCCGTGTGACCATGGGATCTTCCCCACACAGCAGTCTCTCTTCTTCACAAAATGATATCACCAGTGGCCTGTGGGCTCCCGCCTCTTTCTGGACCCACCACAGCAGCTGGGCTCACGATGGGAGCTGCACACAGGCGTTTGGAAAACTAGGGACAAGCCCATTTCAGTTCATCATGATTTCTCCACTCTGTGAACAAGAATGGAACTCCAAAAATAATAAGGCATCTCCACATTACGTCCTGACACAGAGCAGGCTCCTCTATAAAAGCAACACGGAGGGCAGTGTGTGGACTGGCTGCCTTTTCTGCAAAAGTTGGGAGAAACAAAAATGTACACGATATTTGCTTAAACATGCAAAGAACACCGCTGGGAGAAGACACAGAAATGTGTGATGTCAGTTCCAGTAGGGAGGGAGATGGTGTCCGAGGATCAAGGCCAGAGCAGCCCTTCACTGGAGCCTTCCACAGTGCCCAGAATTTCAGCTAATGAACACCCTGCCTAGTCACAGGCGAAACAATTGTTTTAAGAAAGAAAGGAAAGAAGGAATGAGGCACCTCAGGGTGCACCTCCCCCAGCTGAGTCAGGACTGTGGGGCCTGAGAAGTGGGCTTGCCCCCCGGAAGGAGGTTGTGTCCCACCCGCTCAGCAGGCCCACCAGCCCCGGCTGCCATACCTGCCAGCTCCTCTCTTGCAGAGGCTGCTCTGGCTGGAGCCCCCATCAGAGGCTGCAGAAGCCAGGCCTGCCAGGTTGCACAACCTCCCTGGTATTCCTCTGCCCTGCAGCTTCTGGCAAGACACCTCTTTTTCTTGGCACACTTCGTGAAAACGTGGTGGCCACAGGGCTGCCCCTGCAGACAATGGCTTGGACACAATTCGAATTGGGAAAAATCTCTCTTAATCCGTGTGCTTTCAATCCCCACTCCCTGACAAAGCCAAGCCAGACACCAAGGGGCAGAGCAAAGAACAGGCTCTGGGGAAGGACTCTGAGGCATCACCTGAGGCAGAGGTGGCAACTGGGAGCAGGCGCAGGTGCCCAGAGAACAGAGCCCTGGAAGGCGGGCCAGGATGGGGAGTCCACGGGCATACGTGTGAACAGACGGCCCGGATGAGTGTGCGTGCCAGTATGTGCACATCTGGGTACATGCACGTGTGCAGGCCAGGCCCAGTACATGTCAGAGAAGCCAAGGCTTGCAACAGAACATGCATCCGGGGGCCCTCCATTCGGGCTGAGGCAAGTGTGACATGATCCACCTGTGGAGTCCAACAACTGCTTCACCACGTGCCTGCTGGATCTCTGGAAACTTCTGCTAGTTTTTAACTCTAGTTGCTTTATCCATAGTAAGGAGTAGTGATGAGGACTCAAGAAATAACTTGTATGAAGGGCCCCGCACAATTGATGGCCACTGATGTAGGACGAGCAGTGCCTCCATCCCCCTCCCCTTCACCAAGGCTGCCTCAGTTCACCTGGACCCCGCCTCACATCCCACACCAGAGGGCCAGGGGGTCCAGGAGGCCATCCCTCACAGCAGAAGTGGCCTCAACACAGAGGCCAGGGGCACCCCAGATTCGTGGCATGTTCATGTTGAGATGTTCTTAGAGGAAAAGGAAAACAGAAAGTGTCAAGAGGCAGCAATCTGGTAGCCACAGCCTGGCCTTCCAGCCTTATTTTTATGACTTTGACTCTAGAGCCCACTGATGGGCCTTTCTGGTCCTAAAAGCACACAGCCTTCCACCCAGGCCAGCGGAGGCCAGGGCTTGGAGTCCAGGGCCCAAGGCAGGGCCTGGCATGGGGCAGGCAGAGAGGCACCAAGGTGAGGGGTCAATGGACCAAGTAATGCCCCCTGGATTTGCCCACACCTGCCAAGGATGACTGACCCCCACAAAAGGCTCACTTTGTGAGAGGGGCCAAGGGCTCCAGTCACTCCCCAAGATGTAGCAGGCTGAACAAATGGCTAGGATACCTGCCTCCTTCTGTACATAAATACAGAAGCCAAGGGTCCAGCCTACGGGCCCCACACTGAGAGAAGACAAGTCTGGAAAGGACCTAAAGAGAAANACTCAATGATCAGCACTGTTGATTTAAATAACCTTCTTCTCCTACTGCTTTGCTAGCTTTGTCACAAATCAAGAATACATATACTCGCAGGTCTGTGTTTTCTAATCTGATCTGCTTTGACCTGCAAGAAATTCAGTTTCAAATTTGCTGCCCACTTCTAATAATGCAAGAGACTTTATGACATGATTTCCGATGCTAATTTACCACTGACTTCACCCTGTAATTCAGTCCTTTTTTTCCTTCATGCTGGTGCACAGTTAGATGCTTATTAAATCTTGGTTTCCTCCCTTTCCTCTGCTTAGGACAACCAAGAGCCCAAGAACCGAGCTACAGGATGGCTGTTTTCATGAGGGGCACAAAGGGTGAAGAGGGCCCTCAGCTGCACTGACACTGATGGCAGAAGGGCAGGTGTTGGAGCGAATGTCTGACCATGGAGAGACCTAGCCGAGAAGCTCAGCACGCAGACATGGGCCTGGGAGCCCGGGCAGGGGCAGCCCCCCGCCTACAGGGACAGAGGGGTCAAGAGGGTGGGCCATTACATTTGTAAATGCAATTTGTTGAAATTACAAACCTCCTATGGAAACACTTCTTTGCCATTGACAACATTGCTCTTAAGAAAGTGGATAAGAGGATTTCCCCAGTTGCACAGTGGATAGGAATTCATCCACCAGCGCAGGGGACACAGGTTCAATCCCTGGTCCAGGAAAATGCCACCTGCCACAGAGCACCTGAGCCTCAGGGCAACAGTTACTGTGCGTGTGATCTACAGCCTGTGAGCAGCAACAACAAAGCGCACGAAACACAGCGGCCGAGCCCACGGCACGCAGCCACTGACGCCTGCACGCCTCGAGCTTGCGCTCGGCAGCAAAAGCCTCCAGTGAGAAGCCCGGGTGGCACAACAAGGAGGAGCCCCCACTCTCACCCTGCCCCCACCCCCTCACCACAAGCAGAGAAAGTCTGCATGCAGCAACGAAGACTCAGTGCAAACAAAAATAAATAAATAACATTTTTAAAACAAAAATGGGTAAGAGCAGCCCCCTACCTAACCCAGCACTGCTTCCCACCTTTCCCGTGCCCGTGTGACCATGGGATCTTCCCCACACAGCAGTCTCTCTTCTTCACAAAATGATATCACCAGTGGCCTGTGGGCTCCCGCCTCTTTCTGGACCCACCACAGCAGCTGGGCTCACGATGGGAGCTGCACACAGGCGTTTGGAAAACTAGGGACAAGCCCATTTCAGTTCATCATGATTTCTCCACTCTGTGAACAAGGATGGAACTCCAAAAATAATAAGGCATCTCCACATTACGTCCTGACACAGAGCAGGCTCCTCTATAAAAGCAACACGGAGGGCAGTGTGTGGACTGGCTGCCTTTTCTGCAAAAGTTGGGAGAAACAAAAATGTACACAATATTTGCTTAAACATGCAAAGAACACCGCTGGGAGAAGACACAGAAATGTGTGATGTCAGTTCCAGTAGGGAGGGAGATGGTGTCCGAGGATCAAGGCCAGAGCNTAAAGTAATGCTCAAAATTCTCCACGCCAGGCTTCAGCAATATGTGAACTGTGAGCTTCCAGATGTTCAAGCTGGTTTTAGAAAAGGCAGAGGAACCAGAGATCAAATTGCCAACATCTGTTGGATCATGGAAAAAGCAAGAGAGTTCCAGAAAAATATGTATTTCTGCTTTATTGACTGTGCCAAAGCCTTTGACAGTGTGGATCACAACAAACTGGAAAATTCTTCAAGTTTTGGGAATACCAGGACACCTGACCTGCCTCCTGGGAAACCTGTATACAGGTCAGGAAGCAACAGTTAGAACTGGACATGGTTCAAGTCGGGAACGGAGTACATCAAGGCTGTATATTGTCACCCTACTTATTTAACTTCTATGCAGAGTACATCATGAGAAATGCTGGACTGGATGAAGCAAAAGCTGGAATCAAGATTGTGGGGAGAAATATCAATAACCTCAGATATGCAGACGACACCACACCCTGTTGTACACCTGAAACCAACACAATGTTACAAATCAACTGCAGTCCAGTATAAAATAAAAAGTTAAAAGATAGAAAGTAAAGCCACACCCTCCCGCAATTGGCCCCAGAGGCTAAGGTCCAGTTTTCCTGGCTATCCACAGGTCTTCCATAGTCCCCACACACTTCATTTCCTCTGACTGTTACAAATACCCTTCTCCCTAGGATATTTCCTTCTAGAAGAGTCGTGTGTAACAACAGAGGATGGGCAGAAAGTTTCTCGACTAATGGTGGATTTAGGGACCTGCTAAAGAAATAAAAAGTGTTATTAAAAGTAAAACAGTGGGAGGTAATGATTAACCAGCTCATAAAGGCACACTCTTCAATCATGTTCACAATCACCATGAAAGCATAAGTCATATGTAATATTTATACAATTAGTAGGAAGGCAAACAATATAAAATTCCAGTAAGAAATCTACTGTTGGTCATTGGCTTACATAAGGAAGTTGTCCTTATTTGAAAACAATAAAATTTTATAAAAAGTTAATACTTCAGACTTGTCAAAAATTCCACCAGAATTGGCTCAAAGTCACAAGCTTTTGTTGATTTTGGGTTTGAAATTAAAAACCATCAGGAGAAAGTTCCAGAAGCAGATGATCCATAAGCATCGTTGGTGGTAGGAGCAACTGTTCACACTACCCTTTTGTCTAGGCTACAGTCCTTGGTGAAAGTTGACTCTAAAGCTTTAACACTGAATTTTTAAGGAATTAAGTGATAAAACCATTGGGTCATTAAATAGCCGTTTGATTTTTTTTTTTTTTTTCTTTTACAAAGGACTGAACAAACTATCAAAGGCAGGACAGAGCAAATGAAGTTCAAGGAGAAAAATTCACTGGCTGAAAATGCTGAAAGTCTGTGTTAGAAAGAGATGTTACAACTTAAATATATTTGCATGCCACTAATGTTCCAGTTCCTTACAATTTCCATTTTTTAACATAAATTTTGTGGTATTCCAGTTGGTGATGTGTTGAATTTACTTCCAACAACTGAGACCAATTAACACAGCTATTCAAGGCCATGGCTACAAGTCTGTATGCCTGGGGAACTCCAAGGGCTGGGGCATTTCTTCCAGAGTGGGTAGTGCCAGGGCTGGTGAGAACAGCAAGGCCCCACTCGCTGGGGGTGAAACAAGAGGTGCAGAGGCAGCTCCCTGCCGATGGCAAGAGAGGGGGTCATGCTCCAGAGAGGGGCTGGTAGAGGGCGGTGGAGGTGGCAAGGAAAGAAGGACCAGGTGCAGCTGGAAATGCAGACGCTGGCCTCCCTGGGTTTGGCCCCTGGTTCCCAGGTAGTCATCAGAAGCTGGAGGGGTGGGCAGCAGGCTCAGATGGTGAGGGTGGTGGACAGGGGTGGAGATCTGCTCCCTGACCTGACGGTGTACAGGAACCAGGAGAGTCCTGGAACCACTTTGTTGGGTGGCCTTGGCCAGGCACCCTGACTCCTTGAGCCTCAGTTTCTTTATTTCTAAAGCAAAGCAGGAAGCATTCCTGACCACGGGGTGTTTGTGCTCAGACTTAGATCATCGCTGGCACACATGGTAACTAGGTTGTTACAGTTTTCCCCATTTACAGAAGAGGTTAAGCGATGTCTCCCAGGCCACCCACCTAGCGAGGGGTAGACCAGCAGTTAGCCCTGCCTGAGAGCTGCTTTCCCTGTGGTGGAAGGGTAGGAGGGGGAACCCCATGAGCCCTGCTCCCCAGGCTTGTCCACAGCAGGTGTGCAGAGGGTACACAGGCAGGGCGAGTGGCCAGGCTCAGTGGCCGAGGCCCCACAGTCCTGACATCCTGACCCCAGGCACTAGCCCAGGATGTACCCTATGAAGGCCTGAATCAAGGCCACTTCTCCACGATCCCTCTCTCCCCTCACCCCAACATCCTGTCCTCAACTGTACAAGTTCACGTCCTCACACAAAACCAACACCTTGCAACAGTACTGTGGTCAGACTTGCACAGGTGGGCCAGTCATCCTGGGCCTTGGTGTTCCCCTCTCTGAGCTGGACAACAGAAGGGCCGCCGCTGGGAGGATGGTGGAGGCGGTGCTCCTCAGGCTGCTAGGCACAGTGCTCCCCCCCCCCCGAGCAGGTGCTCAAGGACCACCTAAATACTTAGTTCTCTTCTAGACAAGTTTCCCCAGGGTCCCCACCACTCAGCGGGTGGGGTTTCCATTCCATCAAACACCTCCAGCCAGTGAAAAAAGACGCGGCCGGGGTAAGTGGCCACAGCACCCCAACCACCCCAGCATTGCCCATACCACCAGCAGCGGGAAGGCACACGCCTGGGTCTGGTGAGCCGGACCATGGAAAGCCCCTGCTTTACCAGCCTGATTTCAAACATAGTTGGCTAGGATTAAGAGTTTTCTTAGAAAGAAATGAGGAGAGCGTGGGTGTGGCTACAGAGCTGACCTGGTGGGACGACAAAGTCTGCGGACGCCCACTGCTCACATCATTTCTTTGTCTGATCAGCGCTGACTGGGCATCTACTACACGCCAGGTGCTGCCCCCTGGGGCCCGCCCAGCGAGCGGAGAGGCCGTGCCTGCTCACTCACCTCAAAAAATCAAGCTCGTCTCCTAACCATCCTATGTCACGTCCTCTGCAGAAGGTGTTTGCGTGTGTTTTAAGAGAATCATGAACTTTTACTCCTTGTATTCCTAGCATAAAGTCCTAGTTTGTTATGGTTCAGTATTACTAGATTTAATTTTCTCCTATTTTTTGTTTTTACACTTCTATTCAAAAGTGAGTTTTGTCTACACTTATATGTGCATCTGTGTGTGTGTGTGTATGCACACACATGTACACATAGGTGCTGACTTATCAAGTTTGACATCAAGGAAATTCTATGGGAACAATTTATCTAAAGTTTGGTAGATTTTAACTATAAAATTGCTTGCACCAATGAGAAACTGCAACAGAAAAAAACAAGCATTCTATTTATAGCAGCAATAAAATTAAGTATCTAGATATAAATTTCTCTGGCTGTACTGTTCTTTTAATTGACGTATCTTTTACATACAACCAAATGCACAGATTTTCACCTTCGAGTTCAAGAATTCTGACGGTTTCAAATAACCAAGTCAAGTTCCAGAATATTTCCTTCACCCCAGAAAGCTTCCTCATGCTCTTTTACTGCCAATTTTTGACACATGCTTTGACAATCAATTGCCATTCCGATTTCTGTCACTAGAAACTAGTTTTGCTTGCTATAGAAATTCATGTAAATGAAACATACCATATGCACTTTTTGTATTTGGCCTCTTTCACACAGCATATTTTTGATATTCAACCACAGAGATATGTATATCAATAGGTCATGTTATTGGTAAGTAGCATTCCAAAACTATATAACAAAGTTGTTTAATTCGTTCACCTATGAATGGACTTTGGATATTTCCAGAGTTTGGTAATTTGAATAAAACTGTAAGGTACGTTTATGTGCAAGGTTTTTTTAAGTCCCTAGGAGTGGAATTGCCAGGTCATTAAGTGTTTATTTAGCTTCATAAGGAATTGCCATCCTATTTTACATGCCCATGAATAACGTATGAGAGTTTCAGTTACTCCACACTTGATATTCTCAATTACCACTATATATTGATCTAGAAGTTATAGCTAATCTAGTAGGTATATTGGTTGGAGAAGGAAATGGCAACCTGCTCCAGTGTTTTTGCCTGGAGAATCCCAGGGACGGGGGAGCCTGGTGGACTGCCGTCTATGGGGTCGCGCAGAGTTGGACACGACTAAAGCGACTTAGCAGCAGCAGTAGGTATATAGTGGGAACTCTGTGTGGTTTTAATTTGCTTTTACTGGATGACTACTAATATTAAGCATCTCGTAAGTGCTTATTGGCCACTTATATATCTTCTTTCGTGAACTGTCTACAACTCTTTGCCCGTTTTAATTTGGATTGTCTGAATATTAATGGTTTTTAGGAATTCTTCAGCACATATTATAAACATGAATCCTTTATCAGATATCCATATCATGATAATGTTTTCCTCATCTGTTTTCCTCGCCTGCTAATTTTTTCTTAATAGAATCTTAGCTGCTCTTGATGATGTCCAGTTATTATTTTTTGATTTATGGTTCACGTTTTTTTGTGCTAATCCAGTCAGTGTCTTTGTCTTCCTCAAAGTTTTAAATATTCTCCTGTTTTCCTTCTAAAAGACTGATGGTTCTAAGTCCACATTTAGATGAAGTTTTGAATTATTTTCTGAGTGGCACTATTTTATACAAATATCTAGTTTGTTTCAGCATCATATGTTTAATGTTTTCCTTTCCCCTTTGAATTAACGTAGCTCCTTGATAAAGAATCAACTGAAAGACAAAGGCCTTTGCCCCCCTGTGTTCCCTGCAGCGCTAGTCCCGACAGCCGAGATATGGAAACAGCCTAAATATCTGTCCACAGATGAATGGGCAAAGAAAATGTGCTTCACATATAAAACAGAATGTTACTCAGCCTTCAAAGAGAAGGCAATCCTGTCACTTGTGACAATATATATGAACCTGGAGGACATTACGCTAGTGAAATAAGCCAGACACATAAACATGTTGTATGATCTCACTTATATGTGGTGTATTCTTTTAAAAATCCAAACTCATAGTAACAGAAAGTGCAATAGTGAATACTAAGGTTTGGGGCATGGAGAAAAGGAGGAAATTTTTTTAAAAAATCAACTGACCTCATTACATTGGTATGTTTCCCAGCTCTCTGTTCCATGTATCCCCCCTGATTACTGCAGCTCAGCTGGAAGTTCTAAAACCAGTATGCACCTCTTTCATATCCCTCTTTTACAAGATATTTTGGCTCATCTATATCCTTTACTTTTTCATATAAAGTTTAAAATCAGCTTTCTCCAAAATGACTGCATGGAATTTTGTTTGGTATTGTGCAGATCCCATAAACCAATTTGGAGAAAATTGGCATCTTCTTGATACTGTGAACTCTGACCCGTGAACATGGTGTATCTCTCCATTAACTTGACCTTTATTTAATTTCTCTCAACAGTGTTTGTGCAGTTTTCAGTATGAAGGTCTTGTTCGTCTTTTATCAGATTTATTCACAGGTATTTTAATGTTATTTTTGAGCATTTTTAATCTCACCTTTGTAGTTTTAGTATGCCTCCTTTATAAGATTGAAGACATTCTCTTCTATTTGTAGGTAGCAGAGGTTCTTTTATAATGAATATATGTTGAATTTTATCACATTTTTTCTGCATTTTTAAAAGTAATGATACATTGTTTATCCTTTAGTCATTTAGTTTTCTTTATTCATCACTTTATGGTGGTGAGTTACACTGATTTGTTTTGTAATTAATAGTAAAGGGATAGAGTTCTTTATCCCTGACATAAACCCCACTTGATCATCATATGGTGCTCTTTCTAACACTGCTGATTTCTTGCTAATATTCTGCTAAGAATTTTTGCATATATGTTTATGAGGGACATTAGTCTAATTATAATTTTTGGTCAAGTTTCGGTATCAGGGTCAAGCTGGCCTTATAAAATCATTTGAGACACATTCCCTCCTCCTTTATTTTCTGCAAAGAGTTTTGTCAGATTGACAGTGCTTCCACAAATATTTGATAGAATTTCCTGAAGAAACCATTGGGCCTAGAGTTTCTTTGTAGGAAAATTTTTAATTATAAGTTTAATGTCTATGATAGGCATAGGGTTATTTAGACTTTCTATTCTTGTGTGTTTCAGTAATTTGCAGTTTTCAAGGAATTTGTCAGTTTCATCTAAGTTGTTGAATTTCCTGGCATAATGTTGTTCACAATATTCTCTCATTATCACTTCAATATTTGTATGATCTGGGGTGAAAAGGTTTTTATTTTTGTTTTTGTTTTTTTTCATTTCAGTATTTAACGCTGTTCAATGAATGGGTAACTTGCAAAAGAAAAAAATATATGACCAAAAAGAATGAAAACAGCTCATTGTAAATAGTACTTGAATAAACACAAATTAAAACAGTGAGATACCATTTATCACCTGTCAACCTACTACAGTTTGAAAATAATGAGTCCTTCATTTAATAAATATCTGTTCAGCATCTTCTACAGGCACCATCTGTAGGTGCCCCTGGGAGCTGGAATTGAAAGATGAATTGACAGTCTCTCTGCACTTAGGGCCTAGTATGGGCAAGACAAGGGGACAGACAGGGAGACAAAAGAACAGGAAAGGAGATAATGGGTAAGAGGGGATGGCTCTTTTACATGAGATGAATCAGGAAGGCTCTTCTAATCAAATGGTATCTCAGGAGAGACCTGAAGACAGTGAGGGCTATTCGGATTTCTGAGGAAAAACTATTTCCAGAGGGATCTGCAAGTCAAGTCAGGGATGGGCCCCTGATGGCAGGAGGTGCCAGGAACACTTAGACTCTAACAGTAGGAAAGCCATCCTGTCTAGGACTGAAGACAAGCAAACAATGATGACGTCAGAGACCTTGAATTCCTCAGAACTAGTTTTCTCACACACTGTTGGCAGAAAAATTCATTGGCAAAACTCTTTGGAGGACAACCTAATGACAGTTATCAAAAGCCTTAAATTATACATATCCTTTGACTTCCAAATTCAAAATTTCTGAATTTACCCTGGGGCGATAATCAGATGAATGCACCAAGATATACATAGAATAATGTTCATCACAATTTTACAGTTGAGAAAATAATATATTTAGTATTTATATTATAAAATATAAAACAGGGTAACCTACACTTTCAACATGTATGGTTATTGAAATTGTGTCTATTCATACAATAAAAATCTACATTAAGAACAACGATATACTTGCATGCTTCTTGACAAGGAAAGATGTTCACAAGTTTTTAAGGTAAAAAAGGAAATTATAGAATGATATGCATTTTACGATTATATTTTAGCTAAAATGTTTGTTCATATGCATTTGTGTACATAGAAAAAGTCTGGAAATACAAATATCAAAACACAAATGGTGGTGTCTGCTGAGTGGTGGGATTGTAGTGATTGTTATCTCTTTAATAAATAACACGCTTAATTTTCTTGCAATCACCATATATTACTCATTAACCTAGAAGNCCAAATTCAAAATTTCTGAATTTACCCTGGGGCGATAATCAGATGAATGCACCAAGATATACATAGAATAATGTTCATCACAATTTTACAGTTGAGAAAATAATATATTTAGTATTTATATTATAAAATATAAAACAGGGTAACCTACACTTTCAACATGTATGGTTATTGAAATTGTGTCTATTCATACAATAAAAATCTACATTAAGAACAACGATATACTTGCATGCTTCTTGACAAGGAAAGATGTTCACAAGTTTTTAAGGTAAAAAAGGAAATTATAGAATGATATGCATTTTACGATTATATTTTAGCTAAAATGTTTGTTCATATGCATTTGTGTACATAGAAAAAGTCTGGAAATACAAATATCAAAACACAAATGGTGGTGTCTGCTGAGTGGTGGGATTGTAGTGATTGTTATCTCTTTAATAAATAACACGCTTAATTTTCTTGCAATCACCATATATTACTCATTAACCTAGAAGTAATGTTTCAAAATCAAATGACACACCAAAATAACCAGGAAAAGTGGTGTTGTTTTTTTTTTAATGAGTCTCAGGGAAATCCCAAGGGAAAAAAAAAAAAGCAAGGTTCTTTTTGACCACTACAAAGAATTCACTATCTTTTATCTTCACAAGTTTAATGATGACATGTCTTGACACAAATTACTTTGGATTTCTCTTACTTGGGGCTCACTCAGCTTCATAAGTCTGTATGTTTTTGTATTTTGACAAATAAGAGATGTTTCAGTGATTACTTCTCCAAGTACCCTTAAGCTCACTGTACTTCTCCAGTGGGACTCCAACGATACATGATGCGAAGGTTGGATCTCTTGCTGTTCAGTGGGTCCCTGAGGTTTTCTGTTTGGGGTGTTTTGTTTGTTCTTTCAGTCTATTTTCCCTCTTTTTCTGAGATTGGATGAATTCTATTGTTCTGTCCTCACATTCACTGATTTCCTAACCTCTGTCATCAAACTATACTACTGACCCAACCAGTGGACTTTAAAAAAAAAATTTATGTAATTGAACTTTTAAGGTATAGCTTTTCTAACTGACTTCTTTGCTGAGATTTTCTATTTTTTTCACTTGCTTCAAGAGAATTTGGTAATTGCTTGTAATTGCTTGTTGAAGCATTCTTATGGTTAGTGCTTTAAAATCCTTGCCAGATAACTCCAACATCTGATCCTGAGTTGGCACTGATTTTTTTTTATATTCAAGTTGTGATTTTTCCTGATTCATTGTATGATGCCTGACTTTTATGATATTCTTGACATTTTCCTTATTATGTTTGGCAACTATATGATCCTATATTTCATCACAGCAGTCACCAATTTAGATTTAGCCTGGAGGTTCTGGCCTACCATTATGGCCTGGGTTTCCAATAAGAATCTACTTTTTAGATACTGACAGGACTGTTTTGGTCTGTTAAACCTCATGCTGCTGGAGCTCCCATTGGTTCCTGCTGATGCTAGACAGGCAGATGGGGTTTCCCCAGGGTGGGGTCCCTTGTGGAGGTGGAGCTCTCCCTTACTATGGGCTGGTGGGGAGGACAGGAAAGAGTGGAGGCCCAGCAGGAAAGGAGAGCATCTCACCTGAGCGCTCACTGTCAGGGACCTCCCCAGCGCCTCTCCTCCTGGTGCTGCCCAGCTCACCACCAGTCTTCTAGGGGCAGGATGAGCCCATCCAGGCTCCTCATGTTCCCAGTCTTGGGCCAGGACATACCAAGCCCAGGTCCCTTCCTCTCTCACATGGGGTCTGTGTGCAGCCCTGCCCTGTGCTGCCCTCCAGTCCTGGGGTCTCACACTAGCTTACCCTCCCCTTCCACCTCCCAGAAGCCCCCTTAGGTGGTTTCCTAAGCTTTTCCAGGGTTCGTAGCTGTACTTAGCAGGAAGCAGTAGGAAGAAACAGGTCCAGACCAGAAGTTGAAGCATTGCTTTTCATTTCTCCATCTGCTCCAATCTGCTTGACAGCCCCATGCCAGGGTTACAGCAGAGAACCCCTGATTTAGCCCCATCCAGTCATTCTAGTCTGATCCAATCATTGTTAAGTCTTTAATTTTTAGCTTTTGTTTTTGAAAAGTAGAAATTCACACAGAAGTAGAGAGCATAGTATAATGAACTTGCTCCTGCTCATCAGTTAGCAACATCTACCGATAGCAGCCCACATCCATCATGTGTCATAGGCACCCCCTCTCCACAGAAGCATATTCCAGCATATTAAAAGCAAATTCCATAAGTCATTCAAATTGTGTCTCCCATCATACTGTGACCCTCAAACCCTCCCTTTGGACAACCTGATCTCTACTTGCATGGCTCAAGTAAATTCTTTCAGAATTCTGAATTCTTAGGAGTCTAGGAGGGCCCAGAGCCAGAGAGCACCTGAGACGTACAGGAAGAGGGCTGGCTGCGGGGGTGGATCTGGCCATCGTCCTGCAAGGGGAGGCTGGTGGGGCGCCCCGCGTGCATGGTCATGGGCCTCGCTGCAGCCCCAGACCTGCCTGTCACCAAAATAGCCTGGCCCCAGTTGGCCCAGGGGCAGCCACCCTGCTCTGGGATACAGTCAAGTTCTGTATCCCTAGAAGGGGCACCAGAAGCCTCTGGGCCCCCTCTCAGCCACGAAGAAACCAAAGGCTCCTTAGGAGAACAAATTCTACCCTACTGGGGCCTGCCCCTGTTGACACGGGCTGCCTTGCCGAGCAGACTACCCCACCAAGCAGCTCTGAAGCAACTGGGCCTCAGTATTCACAATCACCTACTTTCATCTTGAAATGTTAAA
>SJYW01057416.1:3311372-3352733 GCA_006410735.1 Raphicerus campestris | reverse complement strand
CGCCCCCGCCCCCCCCCGCCCCCCCCCCCCCCGCCCCGCCCCGCCCGCCAGCCAGCTGGGGAGGAGCTGCCGAGCCCAGGTGTGCAGGTAGAACAAAGGCCCGAGTGTCACCTGGGGCTGGGGGCGGGGAGGAAGCAGTGCTGCCCGCCCCGCCCCTGCGAGTTGGGCCCTGACTAGGGGCAAACTCGCTCTGGAAGAGGAGCAGAAGCAGGCCAAGGGCAGGCTGAGGGGAGCTGAGCTGGCTGGAGGCACCTGGGCACCCAGACACCTCCCCTGAGAGATTGGGGACACAGGGCTGACCTGTCGCAGGGACAGCTCTCATGGGAAGGACTTTTTAGCCGGAAACACCCTCCCTTCGCACGGTGCAGGGTTTCCAAGGGTTGAAGCTGGGTCTCTCTTTCTTGGTTTGTGTTCATGCCCTGTGGGCCGTCTCCTGGGACGTTGAGAGGGGGAAGGGGCAGAAGGGAGATCTTCTTGCCTGCCTTTTGTTTATGCCCCATGTTTGCCTTAAGATTGCGGTCATGGAAGGCTGGGCTTCGGGCGCTGGGTGACCTGGGTAGCTGTTTGTTAGCACTCCTGGGTCGAAGGTGCAAGGTCTTGGGTGTATTTGGAAGATGAAGGTTTGGTATCTGGCCAGCTCTGGATTCCTTGCTCGACTAAGTCCCTCCCCTGAAGAGTTTCCTAGGCTGTCAGAGTTGAGGGTAAGAGAAGGGGTCTTCCCACTTTCCCTTGGCTGTCCCCACACCAACAGCAGCTCTCAGCTTGAGAAGTGTCCTGCTGGGTCATTTAAGGCTACGTGAATTATCGGTCAGCCTGTCTGGGGTCTTGAAAGCACTGATGCCTGCCCAGCACTTGGTCTGATCTGTACAGGAGCACTTTCCTGGCCTTGTACCACCTCCTTGCCCCCTCTGCTACCCAGGGTCCAGCCACTCTGTGCTAGATTGAGCTGAGCACAGGGGCTTGCAGCTACCTGCCCATCCATCCTGTTCACCAGGACCGTAGGCCTCCAGAACTGGACACTGAGCAGCCCAAATAGGCCTGGGTAGGCACCTCTCACCCTGGAGAAGGGAATGGCTACTCACTCCAGTATTCTTGCCTGGACAGTTCCATGGACAGAAGAGCCTGGTGGGCTGTATTCCATGAGGTCCCAAAGAGTCGGACATGACTGAGCGATTAACACACACACACAGGCACCTCTCTGCCTGTAGCAGTGGGGGGCAGGAGTCAGAAGAGTCCCATCTGCCAGAGGGAATTAGCTAGGGAGAGCCCTGGAGGGGAGAGTGTGCCGGCCTCCCTCTGGGCACTGTCAAGAGGCTTGAGTCGAGCTTGCCCAGCAGACGTATCCCTCAGCCCTAGTTGGCCACCAGGACGCTTTCCTACAGCCCCATCTTCTGAGGCTGATTTTCTCTTTGGCTCATCAGGGTGAAGGGCCCCTGGTCTCTTCTCCAGAGCCTGTCCACCAGAGCAACAGGCCCAACCACCCCACAGACAGGAGTGGGGGGAGTGGGGAAGCCAGCTAGAGTCTCC
Source organism: Raphicerus campestris (assembly GCA_006410735.1). Classification (NCBI taxonomy): domain Eukaryota; kingdom Metazoa; phylum Chordata; class Mammalia; order Artiodactyla; family Bovidae; genus Raphicerus; species Raphicerus campestris. The sequence continues at coordinate 3,351,206 of SJYW01057416.1, read as the reverse complement.
AGGTGCTGCAGGAGGGAGGGATGCCTGGCGCCCCCTCCTCCAGGTGGATGCGAGGAGCAGGAATGGAAGACTCTGTGCACGGTTGGCCTGCTGCCCGCCGCACTGGGAAGTTGCTGAGCTCAGCAGCTTCCGGCAGGCCGTGGAGGAGGGGTTTCCAGGGTCCTGGCGCGGCCCGCCCTCTGCTGTCTGCTCTGGGAGTGGGCTGTGCCTCCAGGCAGGTGACAGAGCCTTGCCGGCAATCTTTGTCACCCTCTCCCACCTCTCCTTTCAGTTCCAGTCCAGGCGCTAGGTAGATGGCTTTCTTAACAAGCTTCCTGGAGGAGCCAGGGAAATAAATCTCTGCTTTGTGTGTTTACAAGCCTCTGTGTTCCCCCAGTCTGGGGCTGGGCCAGAGTGCTCGGGGGTCAGGGTGCAGCTCCCGCATCTGCCCAGGGACCCAGCACCCAGAAGGGGTGGTGGCAGTGCCCAGCCTCCAAGGGGTGCCTTGTGTTGAGCAGTGCCTGGTTTCAGAAGTCTCAGGTGTCTCCCTCGCCCTCCTTCACCCTGTGCTTGGCATGACCACCTGACTGGTGAACTGAGGAGTGACAGGGCACTGTGTGGTCTGGCCCTGGGCAAGAGCCCTTCTTTCCTCTTCTCTAGCCCCTAGAGCCAAGCACTTTGCACTGGGCCGACGCGGGGTGGAGGGTGGCCAGATGTCTCATTGCTGTGAGGGGTGCTTCTAGAAGCTCTCCCCCAGCCTCTCCCAGTTCCTGGTGCCAGTGTCTGCGGTGTTTGGGGCTTGCGGTGCAGGGAAGTGAGGGTTTTCACGGCTCCCGCGCCTCATTGCCGCACGGCATCGGCCTGGGTGCCTCTGAGCTGGGCATGCGTCGAGGTGACAAATGGAGATGGATGGGTTTCCAACGCTTTGCTGGAATATGGTTTGGCACTTCCAGCATCTGTGAGTGCTTCCTGACTTGGCAGAGAGGAACAGGTGTGGGTACAAGCATTGGCAGCTCCCTCTTTGGTCTCGTGTCCACGGTGGGAACTGCCACACCTGCTGGCATCTGCCAGGAGTATTTTTGAGGCCCCCAGGGAGGACTGGCCTCAGAGGTGTGGCTGTCTATGGCAGCAGGCTGGTGGCAAAGCGCTGCCAAGGCCCGCACTAGTTAGAGAGTCTCAGCACCCCTTACTCCCCTGTCACCTTGTAGGTTCAGGGCGGTGCTCCTAAGGGCCAGAATGACCCCAGTTCCGCTTCCAGAGGAGATGGAAGAGGAGCCACAGTCAGGATCTCGCCTGAGTTGCCCTGGACGTGTCCCTAAAGTTGGGCAGGTTTCATTTGGAGCCACAGAGGGCACTGGGGACTCGAGTGTGGCTTCTGGGCCACCTTCACGGGATCCTCTCTGCAGTAGGAACCCCCACCCTGGGAGCCCCTGGTTGAGCTCCCACCACCCTCCCCAGCAGAGGCTGTGCTTCCGGGCGGGAAGGAGGCATCTCCGTGCCACTGCTGCAGCCGCGTTCTGGCCGCTCACACTGCCTCCACCGTCCCAGAGGCCTCTTTGGGTTCAGAGATCTGCTGGTGCCGGCAGCTGACTCCGTGCGGCCCTCTGCCCAGCACATCCTCCTCCTTGCCACTGTTCTGCTGGCTCTGCCTCCCCCCAGCCTCCGTTCTGCTGCCCCTTCCTCCAAGAAGCCTTCCCTGGCTGCGCGGTTGTTTCCTTAGGTGCCCTTGGCCGCTCTCCATCTGCCATCCTGATGTGACCATGGCATTTGGGCACCGGCCAGAAGCCAGATCGGTGCTGCCCGATCTGACAAAAAGAAAGTTCACCGTCTGGTCCCGCAGGCTCTCCAGGAGCTGCACTCAGCCTTCCCCTCCCCCATGTGTCCTCTGGTGAGTCAAGTTCAAGGAGTCAGCCTTGAGTGCACTGCTGTTCCCAGAGAACCTCGGTGGCCCCACACAGGCTAGCTTGGAGCATTGCTGTGGCACCCGACAGTTTGCGGCTTGCCTTCACATAGCCTTAGTGCACTCAAAAGACAAAATCTGCGTTTGCCTGCAGGGGAGCAGAAGGCGCCTGAGCCTGTGGCAGGGACTGGCCCCCCGGGGGAGTCGCCCAGACAGCTCTGGGGTTGAGACAAAAGGAATCTAAGGTCAAGACATTCAGAGCTAGATTTTCCTCGGATTTTCTTAAAAAGAAACCTCTTCTTTTTAAACAAATGTGTAAGACAAACTTTTAAATGACTTTCTGGCAAGCATTTTAAATACTGCCCAGCCTGCGAAGTCATCGGGCTCGACAACTCCTATTGTCACTGAAGCACCGTAGAGCATGTAGGACCAGGGTTTTCTATTCTCCCAGCTGCTTCCCCTGAGCAGTGCAGAATGGGCTGGACACAGGGTGGGGGGCTTATTTGCTCCCCCAGCTCAGAGCATCTTTGCAGTGGGCACAGCCCTGCTGCCCAGGCACTGGTGAAGCCCCTGGTCTTTGTGGAGTCAGGGTCTCTTTCTCGGTGGCAGGACTGAGAAGTTTGCTGTTGCCCTTGGAGAGTGGCAGGCCGTCGGCTGGGGCCTGGTCTCATCATCCTTAGCTTCCCTGGGGGCTCAGACAGTAAAGAGTCTGCCTGCAATGCAGGAGACCGGGGTTCGATCCCTGTGTCAGGAGGATCCCCTGGATGAGGAAATGGCAACCCACTCCAGTATTCTTGCCTGGAAAATCCCACGTTCTCTCATTTTTTGTTCTTTATTTTATAAAGTAACAATTATGGTAGACAATCAGGAGGAACGTAAAAAAGAAAAATTACTATTATCTGTGCACGTGTGTGTGCTGTCCTGTCCGACTCTGTGACCCCATGGACTACAGCCTGCCAGGCTCCTCTGCCCATGTAATATTCCAGGCAAGAATACTGGAGTGAGTTGCCATTCACTTCTCCAGGGGATCTTTCCAACCCAGGGATTATAGCTGCGGTCTCCTGCTTATCAGGCTGATTCTTTACCACTGAGCCACCTGGGAAGCCCATTCTCTATGCATACCTATTGTTTTTATTATAATTAAAACCATAGTGTGAATTGTCTGTAGACATTATTCCGTGTCATTAAAATCTTAGTGATTTATTGGCTGCCGGTGCTCACCTCTGGGTGCACCGTGCTTGGTTCTCCTCTGGTGCTGAGTGCGCAGATTTCCCATTTCTGGCTCCCATAAGTAATGCTGCAGTGGACACCCCTGTCCATAAAGTAAAATATCTTGCATAGCCCTGATTTCCTTTGGAATTTCCTAGGAGTGAAATTTTTGAGTTGAATGGTGTGAATGTTTAAATGCTGTCAACGTATATGTTAAATTACTTCTCAGAAAGGCTATATCTTGTAGCCACGAATGGTATTTGAGTGCCCATCTCGTTGATATTAAACATGTTCTGGGTTTAAAGAGTTGACTTTCTTAAATGACTAAACTGTACCTGGTTTTTATTGAGAAGTCCTGCCTGACAAGTGTACCCTTGAGGGCGGGGCATCTCTTTGGAGGTGGAGGCTGTGGACACCCCAAATGCCAGTCCACATGGTCACAGGTGTCTGCTTTCACCCCTGCCCAGAGCAAGGGTGCAGCTCTCTGCCACGCAGGGCTGAAGGGGAGGGGGATGAGTCATGAGGGCCCAAGTCTGGGGAGCCAGGGTCAGCAGATAGATGGGTATAGACGAGACATTGGCTCTTGTCCCCTGAGTGCTCAGTGGGTATTTGGAACAGGGGAGGGGGGTTCATCTTGTTTAGCTCCCCCACTCCCACAAAGCAAGTGCATAATAGTTGTCCCCATATTCCCCCACAAGGAAGTCAAGACCCAGAAGAGTTAGGGAGCTGGCGTCCCAATGTCTGTCTGTTCTGAGGCCCGTGTGCCCTGCGCACTGCCCGCCCCACCGCCCCTGCCATGGTGCCCCGACCTGGAAAGGCTGACTACAGTGAGAACCACTGCCCGCTGTCGGGCATCCCACCCAGGCAGAAGGTGTGGGCTCCCCAGACCCTGGGCAGACACAGGCTAACTGTGTAGATATGGGCTGTCCGTTTATCAGAGGACGTCTGGCAGCTTTGACTTGTGTAGTAGCAAGGTGGGAATCAGGCCACATGCTCCTGTCTCTGGCAGACAGCGCGGGGGGATCTGTTGGGGGCCCAGTGCTCCACCACCTGTCCTGGGGACCAGGTCCTCCCCGCGCGGTCCTGGGCCTGCAGCTGCAGGCAGGGCCTGCTGGAAGGGCTGTGGGATTCAGGCCAGGACCTCATTCAGCGGGCCTGTGGGGCAGACAGGACGGAAAGGGGCTGTGGGGCCTCCAGACAGCGGGCTCCCTGGAGAGGATTTACAGCCCAGAGATCCAGCTCGCGGCCACCCACTCTCCTCTTTGGGGGCTGTCCTTTGGCCTCACTGGCCTGAGTTCACAGGCAGAAGGCACGTTTGCAGGGTTTCCGTCTCTCAAGACTCTTAGTCCTGACTCTTCCAGAGCTCAGTTCACTCTTTCTCTTGCTGTTACATTTTTGCTGTCAGTTTGATTTGTCTTATTTGTTGGTTGTTGGTTGGGGGGGTGGGTGGCATTTGGACCTTTTTTCTGCATAACAGAAAAAAATTTCTCCTGATCACAAAAATAGGAATGTGCGTCATGACAGCAGGAGGTGTCACCTGCAGTATATGAGGGGTTTAGAGGAGGCACCTCTGCACGGGACTTTGCAGAAGGGTCACTAGGAGTACAGACCAAAGCAGTGTTCTAGAACCATGGTTACTCGTATGGTCTGAGGCCCACAGGCAGTCACAGGAGCAGGTGGTAAGGAAAGAGGGCACTGGGGACAGGGAGGCGGTGTGCGAGGAGAAGGGCCCTGTCACATCTGGCTATGGGATATGCGGCCTGAGCTCTCTGTCCCTCCCTGGTGAAGTGTCCCCTTCCTGGTGTGGCATTGTTCCAAGTCCCCAGCTTACAAGGCCTGTTATTTTGGAAGTGTTGTGTGAACATACCCCCACCACTGCTCCCGGACTGCCTCTCCCCACTCACCCAGGTGGGTACCATGGAAGAATCTCAGAGTCAGCAGGTGGGCCCAGGAAGGAGGCATTCATCCCCTGAGGACCACACACCCTGTCCCAGCCTCCGTGTTAACCTGGGACCTGTTTTCCTTGATGGGGACACAGAAAGTATCCCGGGCAGCCCTGCGCTCCCACCACCATCAACAGCCCCCAGCCAGGCTCCCAGCTGGCTCTGGGTGCTGGGAGCTTTGCTGAGGCCATGGAGCTCCCCAGCTGGCCAGCAGCCTTTCTTGCAGCACTGCCCATGTGCATCTCTCTCGAGACTTCCCCGGGACAGCTGGACCATTTGGAGGCCCTGTCCCCACCCCAGCTCTTGGCCTGTTCAGTCACTCAGCTAGCTACCCAGGGTCTGGAGCCTCGGTTCACCAGGGCTACCTGCAGGGACTGACACACCGCAAATTCTGCAAGGCCGCCTCTCTGTGTGCCCCGGGCTCAGGCTCCAGGGCCTGAGGTACGTGGGGACTCAGCCCTCGGGTTCCTTTCAGGAAGCCCAGCCCATAGCTCTGGGCCCCAGCAGCCTAGACTGGGACCCAGAGGAGAGAGGAGCCCCAGGATCCTCTCTAACCTTGTGCCTGGAGCTGGTGGATCTTGTGGGCACAAAGAAACAACCGTCTGAGGCTCAGTTTCCCCATCTCTAAAACAGGGATGGGAGCTTATCATTTGAATCTGTAGAGGAGCCAGTAGCCTGTTGCCCATGGCCCCTGCGCCCTCCAGCCCCAGTCATGTGTGTCCTATTGAAGCCACAGCCACTGGTAACCCCATAGAATTCTTCAGCCCGGGGATGCGTGCTAGCCTCAGTGCCCGGGAGCAAGGTCCAGGCCCTGAGTTGTGCAGGGGGCTGCCAGCGGCTTCCTGCTGCACGAGTGTGGAGAGGGGATGGCCTGGGGCCCTGTGGAAGCGTCCAGCTGTCTGTGAGAGTCCCCTGTGAGCAGTGCAGTAGCCTCTTTCATGTGGAGAACTTTAAAAGGCCCCAAGGGGCCCGGGGCGGGGGATCAGAACAAATCAGTAATTGTCTGGAAATGTGTTAATTGTAACTACAAAAATAAAAACTCTGGAGTTAGCAGTTTATAAAGGTGTAGAGTTGAAGCGGGTCAGTGGTGTGGCAGACACACATTGCCCGTTGGTCACAGGCAGGAGCTGGGCCCCCGGCCTCTCTGCAGGCCGTGTCTCTCCATAGAAGTCTGCGCTGGCCCCAGCGCACCAGGTGGACACGACCTGAGTCAGACCAGTGTGGGCTCCAGGTCTGGCCCCGCTCCCCACCTGGATCCTCATGCAGCTCTGAGCATCATTTTCTTGACCCGCCTAGTGGAGCCGTGGAGGACTCAGTGGAGTGTGCTGTTCCCCAGCAGGCTGTCAGCTCCATCAGCTTATCTCTGCCCTCCAGGACAAGGAAGGACACAGGTCGTCCCTGGGCTGCCCACCAGTAGGAGAGCGGAAGCAGCTGGTGGCCAGGCCCTGCCTCCACCAGGGAACTCCAGCTCCATACCAGGGGTGGCGGCAGAGCCAGACTGGGGGCCCAGGCTTGGAGCCACAGCAGCTAGGTTCTGTCACCTGCCAACTCTGTGACTTCTGTGCCTTGATTTTCCCATCTGTAACATGGGTCTCCTGACAGTACCTGCCTCATAGGTAAGGACTTGGAACTGTGCCTATTGCTGGGGGCTCTGTTATTTTTTACAAGAGCCTATAGCATATCCCTTCTCTCTGGGGACAGGAAAGAGCCCTTCAGAAGCGGCCGGGAACTTGGCTCCTATCCCCATCAGGGACGGCTTAGGGGCCAACTGCTAAAGTCTGGGCAGTTGTCTGGGCTGTCCACAGGCATCAGTGGCCTTCTAACAGGATGACCTGGGCATGCTCTGCTTCTGCCATAGGGGTCTCCTGCCCACCCAGGCTGTGGCACTGGGCACCTCCCTGCCTGTGCCCACTTAACAGAAGGGTTTATTCGCTCCCTGGATCGCCACAGAGCCCCCACCTGCCTGTGATGACAGCCTGTGGGGACAGTGCAGCTTAGGCCTGGTGTCTGCTCTGTGTGGGCAGTAACTTTCCTGCCTGCCCCCCTGAAACCCCTAGAGACCCAGCCAGGAAGAGCTCAGTGGAGAGGGCAGGCAGGGGCAGAAAGGCCAGGTGGATCCCCAGGTCTTGCTCCACTCCCCATTGCCTAGGGGTGCGGTGGTCCGTCCCTCTCCCTGGCCCCCATCTGCTCTGGGTGCGGACATTGACAGGAGTGGAGCGGCAGGCTCTGCGTTCCCGTGGCGACTGCTGTGCGCCGTGCCCCCGCCGCTGCCCTTCCGCCACTCTGCTTCTTGCGTCCGGGTCCTACCTGCGCCCCCTCCCACGCGTTCACTCGGAGTGGGCATGGTCCTGTGGAGAGCGCACAGCACCGCTGGCTGTTACACGCTCTGGAGCCTGTGTCAGGCTGTGCTCGGCCTGCCCCTTGTCCCCTTCGCGCAGCCTTGCTGGTGCGGCTTGTCTGTGTGGCCCCATGACGCGTGTGTGTGGTGCATCGACGCCCAGGTTTGTCTAGACACATCCTCTTCCTTGTGCTTTGCTCCAAGAGGAGATGGGGGCGTGTTTTGCAGACCAGGTGACAGCGACCAGACTTGCCCACCCTCCGTGTCCCCAGGAGAGAGGCAAGGGAAGGCGGCCCATCCTCGGCGCTGCTGGACGTGGCCAGCACTCCCCAGATGGGCCCTGTGGACACACCACCCCACCCACTACCCTAGCCGTGCCAGAGGTCCGCACCATTTGGCTTGTGAGGCGTTGCCATTTCTGCCAAACCGGTGAGATAGTCCACTATGGTCTTAGCACACGTTTCTTTTCCCGTGACAGGCGAGATGGGCATCCCCTTGTGTAGTTACTGGCCACAGAGGTTCCCTCCAGCCGCTCACCTACTCACGTCTCTGGGCTGTATCTCCCCAGGAGGTGGCTCGTCCCCTTTGCGTGTCCTGGTACGAAGTCCTGTGTGTGCTGTGCTTGCTGGGCCTCTCCTCCTGACCGGCCTGAGGGTCTGGGCCTTTGGTTTACTGGTGCTTGGACCCGAAGGGGCCCAGCGGACCAGACGTGTCCTTGTCCCCATGCCGACGTCCCCAAGTCCCCCTGCCGGGGAGGGAGGAGCATGTTCCTGCCGACCTGAGAACTCCTCCAGGACCCCTTTGTGGTGGGGACCCAGCCAGAGGCCTGGAAGTGTGAGTGGGCAGACAGGTGCCCGGCTGACCAGCCGTCCTCCCTGCAGCAGGGAGGCCCCGGACCCTCATCTGAGTCCGTCCTCAGCAGCACCCAGAGCAGCAGCTGCACAAGCCCAGAAAGCCAGACAGGCAGTCTTCCTGCCATATCTCCCACCCATCAGCTCTGCTTTGTGAGGGCCCAGCGAGAACAGGCTAGAAGAAGGATCCTGCCGCCAGAACCAGAGCTGGAGCCCAGTGCTCTGAGACTGTGGCACCTCCCTCCCCTCCTGATGGAAATCTGGGCAGGGCTTTCCCAAAGGCCTTACTCCAGCACCCCCCAGCCTACAATACCTCGAGCTGGGTGCCTGGTCCCCCATCTGCAGCAGCCACACCCCAGGACCTCACCCCAGCATGACCCTCTTCTAGAACAGAGCTTCCCACATCCTCCTGTAAGGGCACTTGGGGCAGGGCAGCCTTGGCATGCAGCCCCCAACTTGGCCACCGCCTGGACCACCTCCCACGCCGTTCATCTAAGAGTTAGCTCCAGCCACCACAGGGCTCATAGGGCCCGAAAACAAGCACAGCAGGCATTTGCGGCCCGTGGGCAGTGGGCGAGCATCTCCCCTCGGAGTTACGCGCTTGAAAGGCTCACATGTAAATATTTACCTCCCTGGAGCGTTGGTGTCCTTGGAAAAGGAGGACCTGTACACATGGAGGCTTTGTGTTTGCATCACCGCTGCAGGAGGTGGGGTCAGCTGGCTCACTCTCTCAAAGCAGTGAGAGTTTCCTGCAAGCCCTGGGTAAAGTAGGATCCTCTGGGATCCTTCTCAGCGAGAGAAAGTCCTCCAGCCACACCGTGGTCGGGGAGGCAGGGGCTGGGGAAAGCCCCATTCCCTGTGTGCCCTGCTTATTCAGGGTGCTGTGCTCATGCTGGGAGCAGGCTGAGCAGGTGTCCTCGCCCAGAGGGCACAGTCCTGGGACAAAGAGTGGCTGTGACGACAGGCAGCGTGGGCACCAGGCCTGCCTTACTCCCACCTCACCATTAGGGCCCTCCATTGCAGATGAGGAAACCAAGGCACCAAGAGCCTAAATGACTCATTACCCACGGTCACACATCACAGGGCTGGGACTCATACTTGGCCTGTGGACCCAGGGTTTCCTCTTAACCTCTCCCCAGTGGCAGGGAGAGGGGAGGGTCCCTCGAGAGGGGAGAGCCAGGCATCACCCAGGCATATAGGGCTCAAACTCACCACATTGTCTGCCTGTCATGGAGGAGACGTGGCTGCTTTGAGGGTGGGCTTTCTCAGCAGCGCAAGATAGTACAAGGTCCTGGGGGAGACCTCTGGTGACTTTTGACCCCCTCCTCTGGCCCAGCCGGGTAAGTAGCCGCCCTCTAGAAGCAGCTGAGCCGTGAGGTCTGATGTGTTGCTCCCCACAGGTTGGAGCCAGGTGGAACAGGGCAAACAGAGCACATGGGCTCCAGGGGTTTGGAGGCTCCTGATGTCAACTGTGAGGAGGGGCCCTGCCAGGCAAGTACACAGCATGGGAGCACAGTTCCCACCTGCCTGGGGCACCACAGCCTCGCCTATGCAGCCTCCCACCCTTGCCACTCTGAGTCCTCTTCCCTCAGTTGCTATATGCCCCCTGCCTCTGTCCCGAAGGAGAGACCACAGGTTGGGCACAGGTGCCACCCCCTGTTCCCTTAGCAAGCAGGTCAGCAGGCAGGCAGATCCAGGCAGTGTGCTCCACTCAGACAGGCCCAGACAGAAGGCTGCTCGCTGGCCCGCGGCCTGAACCCTGCAGAAGTTCAAGGCCTCGTGCTCTCAAACCATCCCTCAGTCAGGAAGCCCAGGCCTGTAAGGAGAGGTCTGTCCCTTGCTTTCCTGGAAGCCTGGCTGGCAGAGTGCCCAGTGGAAAATACTGTTTTTATCAAGTCAAATGCGATCACATTTCAGACCTGTGGGTCAGAGACAGGCAACGGGATGGTGGAGGGTGAGAGGGCTGCCCCAGAGCTGAAGTGGACCCCCAACCCCAATCACTGGATCAGAAGGGGGCCCGGCAGGCATCCACAGAGCTGCTGGGTGGGGAGGGGCACTGACTGAGCACAGCCCTCACCGTGGGCCAGAGCCAGGGTGGCAGGCAGGGGCGGGCCTCCCGCAGAGCCGCCAGAGCAGCCAGCACAGCACACGAGCAGAGGAACTGCCCTTCAGAGGGCCAGTGTGTGAGCACAGAGCCCAGGGTGCTGGCCTGCGCTCTGTGTGGCACTCGGGCGCTACCCCGCCCAGTCCACCCCAGCTCTGGGCCCTGACCCCTGACCCCAAAGTCAGCTGGCACAGGATCTGGGATGTGTGGGCCCGCGGCTGTCGCCTCGGCCACCTGGGGCTCTGTCCATGGACCTCTTTGAGTCCTTAAATTCGTTTAGGAAGTTTTGACTGAGCGCTCACTCCATGCAGTCTCCAGAAGGGTGCCGGTATGGAATCCTGGCCCCCAGCCGTCCCTGCCAGGGCTGGCCAGCTGTGTCTGACGGGCATCCAGAAGTAGGAGGCCCCAGGCTTCACGGCATCCAGCACTACCGTCGGATAGTGCTTGCAGCCCCCCTCGAGTCCCCGAGCAGCACGAGGGCCTTGGCCCCTCAGGTGGTGACTGCCAGCCTACACTCCGGGTTTCTCCAAGTGGCACCCACTCCAAGTATGCAGGGTCCCTGCACACGCACAGCCTGCACCCCCAGTGGCTCTGCTGGACTCTGGGCACTTGGGCCTGGCCTGCAGGGACCCACGGGCACTGCCCCAGGTGGACGGTGAGATGCCTCTGCGGTTCTCCTGTTACCAGTGGGGAAGCGGAGGCACAGGACAGTCAGAGAGCTGCCGAGGCCCCCAGGCTCAGCCTTGAGTGTCCAGATGGGTGTGATCCGCCTTTCCCATCCACACCCGTGGCTGCAGCCCCTTCGCAGCTGTCACTCAGCAGGGGCCGTGCCCAGACGGCCCCCGGGCAACAGCAAGCAAGGGAGAGGCCATCCCAGGGCAGCAGCCGGCGTCCTGGTGGGGTCTGAGGGTGCCTGGAGCCAGTCCACTCTGCCCCACGGACAGCAAAAGGGAAGCTCGGGGTTGTAGAAAATTTTGGGTTGGGCCTGAAAACTAGTTTTTTTTAATATTTACTCTCCATTTTTCTCCCTAAAACAGCAATATGTATATAGCTCAGGAATTGCCTGGGAGTCGTGGGGCCCGGATGGGGCCTCCTTCTCACGCTGCCTCTCTGGGGAGGCCTCTGCACTCTGGCCACACTGCGTGTGGCGAGGGGCCAGGCGGGAGTCTTTTCTGACTGACTGGGAATCGACTTTACCCAGGGAGAGGATGGTGGGCACATGGACGGGCTGGCACTCTGCCCCGCCTCCACCCTCAGGCCCACTGGGTCCTCAGTGGGTCTGGCTGGGGAGACGCAGGGAGCTGAATCCCGAGGGCACTCAGCACCGCAGTTTCCACAGGTGCTGAAGGACACTGGGGGCCAGGGCCACAGCCTTGAACCTGCACACTGGTGTTCCTGAGGTCAGAACCAGCACCTCCCCTACGTCCTGTGCACACAGCCGGCAGCTCCTGGGCTGACCCTTCTGGGTCTGCACCCGGCTCGCAGCCCCACGCCTGCCCTGCACACTTCCAGGGTGAGTGCCGACGGGTGTGGCGGTGGGGGGCATGGCATGGCCCCCGCTCTAGTTCGGAGGCCCTTTTCGTGATGTCTGCTCCAACTCATGGAGCAGCAACCTTAGGCTGGGGCCAGAATTCCTCAAGGACACGCACCTCTCTGCAGGGAGAGGGCAGGGTAAGGGGCTGGGAGCCTGGCAGGACAGGGCACCCGAACACTCAGGTGGTCACACAGCCGCACACGCGCCTTGCCACAGCTTGTGCTCAGGGCCAATGGTGACTCAGAAACACCCTGGAACAAGAATTCCCCTTTCCTTCCAAGTGGTTGGCACTTTGNCCCGAAGGAGAGACCACAGGTTGGGCACAGGTGCCACCCCCTGTTCCCTTAGCAAGCAGGTCAGCAGGCAGGCAGATCCAGGCAGTGTGCTCCACTCAGACAGGCCCAGACAGAAGGCTGCTCGCTGGCCCGCGGCCTGAACCCTGCAGAAGTTCAAGGCCTCGTGCTCTCAAACCATCCCTCAGTCAGGAAGCCCAGGCCTGTAAGGAGAGGTCTGTCCCTTGCTTTCCTGGAAGCCTGGCTGGCAGAGTGCCCAGTGGAAAATACTGTTTTTATCAAGTCAAATGCGATCACATTTCAGACCTGTGGGTCAGAGACAGGCAACGGGATGGTGGAGGGTGAGAGGGCTGCCCCAGAGCTGAAGTGGACCCCCAACCCCAATCACTGGATCAAAAGGGGGCCCGGCAGGCATCCACAGAGCTGCTGGGTGGGGAGGGGCACTGACTGAGCACAGCCCTCACCGTGGGCCAGAGCCAGGGTGGCAGGCAGGGGCGGGCCTCCCGCAGAGCCGCCAGAGCAGCCAGCACAGCACACGAGCAGAGGAACTGCCCATCAGAGGGCCAGTGTGTGAGCACAGAGCCCAGGGTGCTGGCCTGCGCTCTGTGTGGCACTCGGGCGCTACCCCGCCCAGTCCACCCCAGCTCTGGGCCCTGACCCCTGACCCCAGAGTCAGCTGGCACAGGATCTGGGATGTGTGGGCCCGCGGCTGTCGCCTCGGCCACCTGGGGCTCTGTCCATGGACCTCTTTGAGTCCTTAAATTCGTTTAGGAAGTTTTGACTGAGCGCTCACTCCATGCAGTCTCCAGAAGGGTGCCGGTATGGAATCCTGGCCCCCAGCCGTCCCTGCCAGGGCTGGCCAGCTGTGTCTGACGGGCATCCAGAAGTAGGAGGCCCCAGGCTTCACGGCATCCAGCACTACCGTCGGATAGTGCTTGCAGCCCCCCTCGAGTCCCCGAGCAGCACGAGGGCCTTGGCCCCTCAGGTGGTGACTGCCAGCCTACACTCCGGGTTTCTCCAAGTGGCACCCACTCCAAGTATGCAGGGTCCCTGCACACGCACAGCCTGCACCCCCAGTGGCTCTGCTGGACTCTGGGCACTTGGGCCTGGCCTGCAGGGACCCACGGGCACTGCCCCAGGTGGACGGTGAGATGCCTCTGCGGTTCTCCTGTTACCAGTGGGGAAGCGGAGGCACAGGACAGTCAGAGAGCTGCCGAGGCCCCCAGGCTCAGCCTTGAGTGTCCAGATGGGTGTGATCCGCCTTTCCCATCCACACCCGTGGCTGCAGCCCCTTCGCAGCTGTCACTCAGCAGGGGCTGTGCCCAGACGGCCCCCGGGCAACAGCAAGCAAGGGAGAGGCCATCCCAGGGCAGCAGCCGGCGTCCTGGTGGGGTCTGAGGGTGCCTGGAGCCAGTCCACTCTGCCCCACGGACAGCAAAAGGGAAGCTCGGGGTTGTAGAAAATTTTGGGTTGGGCCTGAAAACTAGTTTTTTTTAATATTTACTCTCCATTTTTCTCCCTAAAACAGCAATATGTATATAGCTCAGGAATTGCCTGGGAGTCGTGGGGCCCGGATGGGGCCTCCTTCTCACGCTGCCTCTCTGGGGAGGCCTCTGCACTCTGGCCACACTGCGTGTGGCGAGGGGCCAGGCGGGAGTCTTTTCTGACTGACTGGGAATCGACTTTACCCAGGGAGAGGATGGTGGGCACATGGACGGGCTGGCACTCTGCCCCGCCTCCACCCTCAGGCCCACTGGGTCCTCAGTGGGTCTGGCTGGGGAGACGCAGGGAGCTGAATCCCGAGGGCACTCAGCACCGCAGTTTCCACAGGTGCTAAAGGACACTGGGGGCCAGGGCCACAGCCTTGAACCTGCACACTGGTGTTCCTGAGGTCAGAACCAGCACCTCCCCTACGTCCTGTGCACACAGCCGGCAGCTCCTGGGCTGACCCTTCTGGGTCTGCACCCGGCTCGCAGCCCCACGCCTGCCCTGCACACTTCCAGGGTGAGTGCCGACGGGTGTGGCGGTGGGGGGCATGGCATGGCCCCCGCTCTAGTTCGGAGGCCCTTTTCGTGATGTCTGCTCCAACTCATGGAGCAGCAACCTTGGGCTGGGGCCAGAATCCCTCAAGGACACGCACCTCTCTGCAGGGAGAGGGCAGGGTAAGGGGCTGGGAGCCTGGCAGGACAGGGCACCCGAACACTCAGGTGGTCACACAGCCGCACACGCGCCTTGCCACAGCTTGTGCTCAGGGCCAATGGTGACTCAGAAACACCCTGGAACAAGAATTCCCCTTTCCTTCCAAGTGGTTGGCACTTTGAGACATTTCCTTCCCGCTAGCCATGTTTAAGAGCTGAGTGGTTTTTCCACTCCATGGCTGGGCCACCCCTTCATCCCTGCCACCTCAGAACAGGCCGGAACATTAAGGAAATAGTGTGTTCATGGAAAATTCGCTGTTGTCGTAAAAGTAGGGCCAAGCCCTCAGCCCCCTGCCCACAGAGACCTGGGCCTGGGCTCTGCAGGAGGCCCTCTAGGGGTGAAAGGCCAGACTCCTCAACAGCTGGGCCTCGGAGCTCCTTGCCTCTCTCCTGCCTCCCAGGAGTTGGGCCCCTGGCTGATGACATCTGTCCTGGTTTCAGGCAAGTGTGACCGAGGTGAGGGACCTGTGAGTTAGGTGTGAGAACTCAGGGTCACAGTTTACTTGAAGGAGCCCGAGAGTCCGTTTGCCAGGCAGGCAGCCCCCGCCTGGCTGGGCTCTGATATCCCTCGCTGCCCTGGCCTGGTTCATGATGAAATGGAAATGTGGTGGTTGTGTGTGGAGGGCATGAAGAGGCCAGCAGGACCCCTGGTCCCAAGGTGGGGTGTGCAACCCCCTGCAACAGCCCCCCAGCCTCTGCCTGGCAGACGGGCAGTGTTTGCAGAGCCGGAGGTCGGGAATAGGCCATGGGCTTCTCTCCACCATAGCCCCCTGCCTGTTGGCCTCTGTCCCACTACAGTCAGGGTTCCTCAAGTCAGGCCCAGGCTACCGGAACACTTCTGTGGGTCCCAGCTCTTGGCTGAGGACCTGAGCATAGAGTAGTTCATGACCTTAGAGGCACCCTAGCTCAAGGGCTCTGTGTTCACCAGTTGCACTCTCGGATAAATGTGATGAGTCTGGGCCTCAGTTTCTCCATCTGCCAGGGCTACTCTTCAATACCCCTGAGGGCAGGAAGCGTGGCCTGTTGGGGTACCTGGCACCCAGGGAGGGTCCCAGAGGAGAGGGCATTGCCCGCCATCCCTTCTGTCCACCCGTGTCATAGGTTCGAGACCAGGGAACCCTGAAAGGGCTACCAGTT
The DNA here is from genome assembly GCA_006410735.1 of Raphicerus campestris. Classification (NCBI taxonomy): domain Eukaryota; kingdom Metazoa; phylum Chordata; class Mammalia; order Artiodactyla; family Bovidae; genus Raphicerus; species Raphicerus campestris. The sequence continues at coordinate 3,335,720 of SJYW01057416.1, read as the reverse complement.
GTCTCCCTGCCGCCCTGGGCTGAGCTTGAGGTCTGTGCCATCTTGGCTTTGAGACGAGACTGCTGGGCCACCCAGCGGGGCAGAGGCCTGGAGCCCCAGTTAGTTTGTTTGTCAGGAGTGTGGGACAGCAGAGCCCCACCTCACCGGCAGTTGGGGTTAGGGACCCCATCGTTGGCGTGGTGTGCAGAGGGTGGCTGTGTGCCCCTGTCCCCACCAGATGAGACAGGTGCTTGCTGCCCCCTCACTCTGTACAGCCAAAGAACAGAAGCGGGATTCTCAGCAAGGTCACGCCCTGGGCTCATCTTGGTCCTGTGCACCCCCCGCCAGGAGAGCTGAGGATGTGCCCCGTCAACCATGGTTGGGGGCAGATTTAGACGGGGCAAGTTCCGCTTGTCACCCCATCGCTGAGGCTTTCTGGAGTGGCTGTACAGAGAGCAGGGCTGCCTTCTTTCCTGAGAAGCCTGGTCTGGTTTTGCCTGAAACTTGCCCAGCCAGGACTGGCTGCCAACACTCCACTGGAGGAGAGCTGCGTGTGTGTGCGTGCGTGCGTGTGTGTGTGTGTGGTGATATACACGTCACATAAAATTTGCCATTCTAACAGTTGTTAAGTGTGTGACTCAGCGGCATTAAGTGCAGTCACACTCTTGTACAGCCATCAGCACCCCCATCCACCTCCAGAACTTCCCTGGCTCCCCCAGCTGAAGCTCCACCCATGAAGCAGACTCCCCGCTGCCAGCAGACTCCCCCAGCCCTGATGGCCCCCCGTCTGCTGTTTCTGTGAACTTCCCTCCTGAAGGGTCTTCATGTCAGTGGAATCAGGTGGCATCTGTCCTTTTGTGACTGGCTTATTTTGCTGAAGGTCCTCAAGGTCCATCCATGTGTGGCAGGAGACACAACTTCTCTCCTTTTTCAGGTTGACCAGCACACCATTGCATGTGTATACCATGCTTTGCTTTTCCATTTACTGTTTGATGGACACTTGGCTTACTTCCACCTCTTGTTCCTGGGAATGGTTGCAGAAGTATCTTTCCGCATCTCTGCTTTCCATTGTTTCGGTGGAACTGCTGGGCCACAGGATAATTATATGTCTAATATTTTTAGGGAGCTGCCTTCCTGCCTCACTTTCCCATCAAGAATGCACATACATAAAGGTTCAGTTTCTCCACATCCTTGCCAGCATGTCTTCTGCTGCTGCTTGGTGACTGGCTGGTCGTGACCTAGGGCAGGACAGTCTAGAATGTGGTGCAGAATGATGGCGCAGGAGTTGCAAAGCCAAGCTCCTGGAAGTTGGGGAAGGCTGGAGGGTGGGGGGACAGTGCTGTGTGGAGTTGGCGGCAGGCGTCTAGCGGAGGGTTTGGGTAGGTGCAGAGAGGAGAGGGCACATCCCCCAACACTGGCTCCAGCACTGAGCTGACAACTGGCCGCTGCATGGTGTGCTTGGCCCCGTGGTGATCTCCGTGTGGACCCACGGCGGGCCAGGCGCACACCCTGGGAATCCCAGCGTGGCTAGTCCACTCCTACCGGGCACAGCGTGGCCGTCTGGTCGTCTAAGGACAGCTGGAAGACTAAACAGGCCCCGTCCTGGCCATAGGCCCCATCCTGGCCATGGACCCCTGCCCTGTGTGGCAGGTGGTGGCTGTGTCTGCTCCGGTGGGTGGCCTGCTCTCTCCCAGTGACCTGCAGTCGCGCACATGTGGGCTTCTTGAGTCAGGCCACCCCAGTGTCCTCTCTGCTCGTCTGTCCCTGGGGCGCCATGCTGGCCAGGCTCGAGGGTGCTGGGGACCCTGGGCTCACGCGGCATTGCTGCAGAGGGCTGTCCGTGGCTCGGGGGCCTCAGGCCTCTGCGCTGTTGGCTGCTCCTCTCCTGGGCGCAGGGCTTTGAATGGCAGTCAGAATACTCACAGCGCCTCTGGCGCCTCCCGCAGGCTTGTTGCCTTCACATTCCTGCTTCCCGATTCCCACCAGGACTCACACCCCATCAGGGCAGCACAGTGGCCTTTGCCTCTGAGGCTGTTCGCTCAGCAGCAGAGGCTCTGGGTGCACAGAGGCGGGATGGCAGCACCCTGGAAGCCTGGAGGCCGCAGCCCTTTGGCTAACCGTCCAGACACAGTTCGGGCCATGGTTCTCTCCTTCCTCGTGAGACGTTTCCAAAGTGCGCATACCCACTTCCGAGTCTTCCTGGNCCAAAGAACAGAAGCGGGATTCTCAGCAAGGTCACGCCCTGGGCTCATCTTGGTCCTGTGCACCCCCCGCCAGGAGAGCTGAGGATGTGCCCCGTCAACCATGGTTGGGGGCAGATTTAGACGGGGCAAGTTCCGCTTGTCACCCCATCGCTGAGGCTTTCTGGAGTGGCTGTACAGAGAGCAGGGCTGCCTTCTTTCCTGAGAAGCCTGGTCTGGTTTTGCCTGAAACTTGCCCAGCCAGGACTGGCTGCCAACACTCCACTGGAGGAGAGCTGCGTGTGTGTGCGTGCGTGCGTGTGTGTGTGTGTGGTGATATACACGTCACATAAAATTTGCCATTCTAACAGTTGTTAAGTGTGTGACTCAGCGGCATTAAGTGCAGTCACACTCTTGTACAGCCATCAGCACCCCCATCCACCTCCAGAACTTCCCTGGCTCCCCCAGCTGAAGCTCCACCCATGAAGCAGACTCCCCGCTGCCAGCAGACTCCCCCAGCCCTGATGGCCCCCCTTCTGCTGTTTCTGTGAACTTCCCTCCTGAAGGGTCTTCATGTCAGTGGAATCAGGTGGCATCTGTCCTTTTGTGACTGGCTTATTTTGCTGAAGGTCCTCAAGGTCCATCCATGTGTGGCAGGAGACACAACTTCTCTCCTTTTTCAGGTTGACCAGCACACCATTGCATGTGTATACCATGCTTTGCTTTTCCATTTACTGTTTGATGGACACTTGGCTTACTTCCACCTCTTGTTCCTGGGAATGGTTGCAGAAGTATCTTTCCGCATCTCTGCTTTCCATTGTTTCGGTGGAACTGCTGGGCCACAGGATAATTATATGTCTAATATTTTTAGGGAGCTGCCTTCCTGCCTCACTTTCCCATCAAGAATGCACATACATAAAGGTTCAGTTTCTCCACATCCTTGCCAGCATGTCTTCTGCTGCTGCTTGGTGACTGGCTGGTCGTGACCTAGGGCAGGACAGTCTAGAATGTGGTGCAGAATGATGGCGCAGGAGTTGCAAAGCCAAGCTCCTGGAAGTTGGGGAAGGCTGGAGGGTGGGGAGACAGTGCTGTGTGGAGTTGGCGGCAGGCGTCTAGCGGAGGGTTTGGGTAGGTGCAGAGAGGAGAGGGCACATCCCCCAACACTGGCTCCAGCACTGAGCTGACAACTGGCCGCTGCATGGTGTGCTTGGCCCCGTGGTGATCTCCGTGTGGACCCACGGCGGGCCAGGCGCACACCCTGGGAATCCCAGCGTGGCTAGTCCACTCCTACCAGGCACAGCGTGGCCGTCTGGTCGTCTAAGGACAGCTGGAAGACTAAACAGGCCCCGTCCTGGCCATAGGCCCCATCCTGGCCATGGACCCCTGCCCTGTGTGGCAGGTGGTGGCTGTGTCTGCTCCGGTGGGTGGCCTGCTCTCTCCCAGTGACCTGCAGTCGCGCACATGTGGGCTTCTTGAGTCAGGCCACCCCAGTGTCCTCTCTGCTCGTCTGTCCCTGGGGCGCCATGCTGGCCAGGCTCGAGGGTGCTGGGGACCCTGGGCTCACGCGGCATTGCTGCAGAGGGCTGTCCGTGGCTCGGGGGCCTCAGGCCTCTGCGCTGTTGGCTGCTCCTCTCCTGGGCGCAGGGCTTTGAATGGCAGTCAGAATACTCACAGCGCCTCTGGCGCCTCCCGCAGGCTTGTTGCCTTCACATTCCTGCTTCCCGATTCCCACCAGGACTCACACCCCATCAGGGCAGCACAGTGGCCTTTGCCTCTGAGGCTGTTCGCTCAGCAGCAGAGGCTCTGGGTGCACAGAGGCGGGATGGCAGCACCCTGGAAGCCTGGAGGCCTCAGCCCTTTGGCTAACCGTCCAGACACAGTTCGGGCCATGGTTCTCTCCTTCCTCGTGAGACGTTTCCAAAGTGCGCATACCCACTTCCGAGTCTTCCTGGGGCCTGGCAAGCTTGCCAGGCAGTGAGGTCCCCTAATGGGTCCCCAGCCCTCCCTCCGGAGCCCCTGTGGGGTCCACTGTCGTGTACAGAAGGCAGAGGTGCCAGAGCCCATGCAGGGGCCGTGGTCCTGCCCTTCAGGACGCACTCAGACCCCATCTTGCAGCACCTTCGTCTGGGCCCCATGGGTGCCGTCCACCCCCAGGCCCACCCTGCTTCTCCTCGCAGGCTACACACAGCCTGACATGTGCTCTTGGCCAGCAGGGAGTCCACCCCCAGGGCCTGGGGCCCGTGGTTTCCCTGCTGCTGACACGCTTCAGCCTCCAGTCTCCTTCCTCTCTAGCAGTCAGAGAGCGTGGTTTCTGGGAAGTCCGGGATCTTCTGTCCTGACCGCCTCCTCTGTACACAGAAGCTACCTGATGGGTGAACGATGGTGGCCGAGCCCACCACAACTCACTGCTCTTGTTCAGGGCCTCAGGGAGTGAGCGTCAGGCTCCCTGATCACTTTCATTTCCAGCCTCGGAGCCTGAGTCATTCTCTGAATCCTTGCTCTGCCCAGGCCCCATGCTGGCCCTGGGGACTAGGGCAGATGGGCCAGGCTAGTGGGAGACAGGCCAAGAGAAGGAAAAAACCACACCATGGCTGAGAGATGGGCAAGGGCAGGGAGGGCCTGAGGGGAAAGCAGGGGAGAAGGAGGGTCCCTGGAACAAGACTGGGGAGCAGCGCTTCTTGGCACAGAGGTGCACGTGCAGCTGGGGGCTGGGTGCCTGGTTCATGCGGGGTCCCTGCTGCACACAGAGGGCTTGCCTACTGGGACAGAAGGACACAGCAGGGCAGGTTACTGAGCAGGGGAGCAGTTCAGCCACGGCCCCTGAGACAGAAAACTTCAGGCCGCGCATGCACAGCTAGGAACCTGCAGCCACACAAAGGACCCAGACTTGGGCCTGGATGTCCCCAGGGTCGTCTAGGGTAGTCTCCAGGGACCGTTTGGAGCAGGAGTGGGGTCAGAGCTGGGAAGGAGAGGCAGGTAGTGTCACAGTGGGTGAAGAGCACGAGGCCAGAGAGGAAGGAGGCGAGCCTGTACTCAGATCCCTGAGGGAGCCCCCTCCCCAGGGCCCTGGCACAAAGAAGGCAGCCATCAGCCACGCTCGTTGCGGCAGGCGTGTGGGACTTGCCCTCGATCTGTCAGCCCAGCTCCAAGGGTGGTGATGGGCTGAGGGGGCTCCCACGGCACAGGGACCTCGGTCCTATAAAAGACCTGTGTCTCCAGAGGACTCACAGGGCCCAAGTCCTTTGGAAGCGCTGGGAAGACCTGGGCTGGGATGGGCCTAGGTCAACAGCAGTGGGGATGGCTCCCTGTAGCCCTGCCTCAAGCGCCTAGTGGGCCCAGCAGGCAGGCCTTGGCCGTGGGCTTTGCCCGCCCTGAACCTGGGGGAGACAGACATGACCAGAGGGGAACGCTGGCACGACCATGCGTGTCTGGGGGAGGCAGATAAGGTGGCCTGCCTTCCGGGGGCGGGGGGTGGATAACCCTGTGCTGCAGCCCCTTGGACTTGTCTAGAGAGACCCTGAAGGTGTGGGTGCCCTACAGTCGGGGCCCCCCAGTGCCCATGAGCTGTGACCTCTCCCTACTCACGTCCCTCGTGCAAGCTGCGCCCTGCCTCTGAGCCAGGAGAGGGGCCCCCAGGTCCTTCCTGCTGCCACAATGGGACGGTGGGCAGCCTGTCAGTGCCGGGACGTGTCCACCTCCGCAGGAGCGGAGCACCGGTGACCAGAGGCGTTGGCGGGCCAGGCAGAGCCCTGACCACAGCCCCGCTGCCAGGCTGCCCCCCTCGCACACTTTTTTGGGATCTGTGTCTCGGCATCGTCCCACATGAGTCAAGCTGTCCTTTGCACTTGGAGCCTGTCGGCCGACTATACCCCACCCCCCCCCCCCCCCCCCCCCCCCCCCCCCCCCCCCCCGGGCCNCCCTCGCACACTTTTTTGGGATCTGTGTCTCGGCATCGTCCCACATGAGTCAAGCTGTCCTTTGCACTTGGAGCCTGTCGGCCGACTATACCCCACCCCCCGCTGCCCCCTCACCCTACCCCCATGCCCAGTGAGTCACACCCCATGCCCTGACCCACAGCCCTTGGAGATCCCTGAATCCAGGCCCTGCTCGCTTACTCAGACACTGCTCGCTGTGCTGCAGGACAGCCCGGGCCTGTGCCTAGTGCCCACAGCCCGGAGGGACCTACGTGCTGCTACTGCCCGTTCACCTCGGCGTCATACCAAGGGGTTTCTGGGTAGACTGGCAGTGCCCCCACCAGGAATAGGGTGCTAGATCAGATGCTGGCATCCACCCTGTCCTGCCCCATCGCCAGACCTGGAGAGCCCTGCTGATGGGCAGTTTGGCCTGGCTTCTCCTAGGAAGCAGGCTCCTGAGCTTCTGGACATGATACACTCTTTGCCCTTTAGAACAGGGCTCCAACCCTGGGTGGTTCTATGTCCAGGCTCGTGTGGGCCTGGGCCCAGCGCTTCCTCGTCAGCACGTGGTGTGGGTGGGTGTCCCCGCCTCAGTTGCTGGGCCTGAGTGTGTGGTTGTAGGGGAGCCAGAATCCCACCAGGCTCGCCCTCTAGGGCAGGACACACGTGGGTGACTGGGGACAGCCCCTCTGAGGTCTCACCACTTTCACCTGAGCTCGTCCTTGTGCAGGTGGAGGACCTGGGGCCTGCTCGGCCCAGCCCACGGGTTTCCTGCCCAGCTTTTCCTGTGCAGCCCTTTCCCCCAAGTGCTGCCCAGGGCAGCCTCCCTTAGCTGGTTCCCTCCACCCCAGAGAGGCAGGGCTCCTCTGCTGGGCATGCAGGGGCCTTCTCCTGGGCCAGAGCCTCTCCCTGCGGCCACCCTGGGATCAAGGAGCTTGGCGGGGGATCGCCTGGGTGGGTCGAGGGGAGTGTGATCCAGGTGACCCTGGGCCATGATGGAGTTAGATGGAGGGAAGGGAGCGCTGAGAACCATCTCCTAGGAGGCACAGTTCCGCTCGGGCAGGAGGGCGCCTGTGGGCCCCTCAGCCAAACCAGATGGAGTGTGAGCAGGCCCCGGGGCCAGAGCCTTCTGAGCTCAGGGCATTGCAGCTAGGACTCATCCTCGCAGGGGCTGTCCCCTCCGGTCGGTCCATATGCCTCCTGTGTTTCCTGAGTACACACATCCCTCCCGCAAATGAAGAAGGGGCCAGCCTATTGAGGCAGTGAGGGCCGGCGCCCGGAAGCAGGAAATGGGCTTGGCAAGGCCTGGCCCTACATCCTGCTGCCATAGGGGCACTTCTGGGCCACTTGCTCCAGATGACACAGCAGCCTCTGGAGACCCCAGATCATACAGCCAGGGGCTCTTCCTCGGGGCCGGAAGCCGGCCCTCTGAGCTCACTCAGAAGCCGGCGCTCAGGCAGCTGACGCATCTGCTGAGCTCACCTGGGGCCAGGGGCCCTCCTTGCCCAAGGTCCAGGCCCCAGGAGGCTCGGCACAGGGAGCATGCAGCGCTGCCCCAAGGCTCCAGAACCCTCAGCCCTCCAAGAGCAACCCAGACCTTACCTGTGGCTCACTCCAGGTCCCAGCAGAGAGCATAGGACATGCAAAGCAGCCCCCTCCCCAAGCCAGGTTCTGAGGGTGAAGCCTGCACACAGGTGCTCAGCAGAGACACGGCAGACAGTCACACTCCTTCCTATCATTTCCTCGTTAGACTGGAGAGATGCAGCCAGGAGAGGAGGGGCCTCTTTGCCCCATTTTTTGTCGTAGAGAAAATGCATCAGACTCTTTCCCCACTGGTACCATGTTTATTCTAGGTTCTTTTGGATACTTTTTCAGGTTATAGGAGTTCTCTTCTAATCATGAGTAATTATTTAACCTCCAGTACTCTTGCCTGGAAAATCCCATGGGCAGAGGAGCCTAGTAGGCTGCAGTCCATGGGGTTGCAAAGAGTTGAACATGACTGAGCGACTTCACTTTCACTTTTCACTTCCATGCATTGGAGAAGGAAATGGCAACCCACTCCAGTGTTCTTGCCTGGAAAATCCCAGGGATGGAGGAGCCTGGTAGGCTGCCTCCTATGGGGTCGCACAGAGTCGGACACGACTGAAGCGACTTAGCAGCAGCAGCAGCAGCATAACTTTACATAATTTCTTACATATCTGTTGATGTCTGTAATCTGTTGGTGTGAAAATCCATATGTGGATTTTCTCATGTTAAATCATCCTTACATACCTGGGATTACCTGATTTAGTCATAGTGTCATATATTTTATATGCTCTACTGGATTCGATTTGACAAGATTTTTGTTTACAGTTTTTTTACATCTATATTGAGAATGAAAAGAATTTCAATTTTCCTTTCCTCTCCTGTGTATGTTTGATTTTGGTGTTGGGGTTATGTTGGCCTCATAGAATAAGCTGGGGGTGGAGGTGTGCATTTCCTTACTATTATCTGTAAGAATTTGCATAAAGTTGAGTAATATGCTTTTAAAATTTGGTAGAAATTTTCTATGTAGGAACTGTCCCTTCACTTTTCATTTTGAGAAATGTCAAACCTACAAAGTAGTTAAAATAGTAGTGAAACTTTAAACCTTTCCCCTAGAAAGACACTGCTGTTAACGTCTGTCATTTTGGCACACGTGTGGATGTGTGTACTGCCCCTTGTTCTCTTGTGTGTGCGTCTGTGTATGCATGTACTTGTGTGTGTGTGTGTATGCAGGTACTTGTGGGTGTGTCTACATGTATGTGTGTCTACATTGTACTGCGGTGTGTGTCTGTGCGTGGTTTTGTTCTGTTGCATTTTGGCAGAACTCTGTGAAACTAGGCTGCAGACATTCCTCAGGACTCAAAAACCTGAGGAAGATTTTTAACTACTGCTTTGATTTTTTTTTTTTTAAGCTTATGGGGCTACTTGTGAGTTTTCTCTTTCTGACTGACAGCTTCTCTCTCGCACGCGCGCACGTCCTCCTGGCGCCCCTGCCCACGTCTGGCTGTTTCCTCTCCCGTGGCCCTCCTCTCCTGCCTTCTGGCCAGGTGAGGGTCCTTGGGACGGCGTGGGGTCTGTGTTGCATGGTGAGGAAATGGATACAGAGATGTTCCTCGGGTTGCCTTTCAGGGCCACATAGCACTTAAGTGGCTGAGCTCCCGGCAGGCAGAGACCCTTTTCCTGGTGCATCCTGCCCCAGCTCCTCCTGGAGACCCTGCATCCGGGGTCAGTGGCAGACACACACACCAGTTATCGCACTCATGACTGAGTGACTTTGCCGAGGACCCTCTCAGCCTCAGGTTGCCTGTCTGCCAGTGGTGCCCGCCCCGGAGGTTGTGGGAATAAAGCAAGTGAGTACCAGGTGGGTCCCGGCCACAGAAGCCCTTGGAGGGGCTCCTGAGGTGGCCCGGGGGTCCCTGTTCTGTAAAGGACCAGGGACCAAGGTTCATTGCTGAGGTGGCCACCCTCCCAGCTCCCAGGTGGTCACCCCACTGGGAGCATGCAGACCNCTGCCTCCTATGGGGTCGCACAGAGTCGGACACGACTGAAGCGACTTAGCAGCAGCAGCAGCAGCATAACTTTACATAATTTCTTACATATCTGTTGATGTCTGTAATCTGTTGGTGTGAAAATCCATATGTGGATTTTCTCATGTTAAATCATCCTTACATACCTGGGATTACCTGATTTAGTCATAGTGTCATATATTTTATATGCTCTACTGGATTCGATTTGACAAGATTTTTGTTTACAGTTTTTTTACATCTATATTGAGAATGAAAAGAATTTCAATTTTCCTTTCCTCTCCTGTGTATGTTTGATTTTGGTATTGGGGTTATGTTGGCCTCATAGAATAAGCTGGGGGTGGAGGTGTGCATTTCCTTACTATTATCTGTAAGAATTTGCATAAAGTTGAGTAATATGCTTTTAAAATTTGGTAGAAATTTTCTATGTAGGAACTGTCCCTTCACTTTTCATTTTGAGAAATGTCAAACCTACAAAGTAGTTAAAATAGTAGTGAAACTTTAAACCTTTCCCCTAGAAAGACACTGCTGTTAACGTCTGTCATTTTGGCACACGTGTGGATGTGTGTACTGCCCCTTGTTCTCTTGTGTGTGCGTCTGTGTATGCATGTACTTGTGTGTGTGTGTGTATGCAGGTACTTGTGGGTGTGTCTACATGTATGTGTGTCTACATTGTACTGCGGTGTGTGTCTGTGCGTGGTTTTGTTCTGTTGCATTTTGGCAGAACTCTGTGAAACTAGGCTGCAGACATTCCTCAGGACTCAAAAACCTGAGGAAGATTTTTAACTACTGCTTTGATTTTTTTTTTTTTAAGCTTATGGGGCTACTTGTGAGTTTTCTCTTTCTGACTGACAGCTTCTCTCTCGCACGCGCGCACGTCCTCCTGGCGCCCCTGCCCACGTCTGGCTGTTTCCTCTCCCGTGGCCCTCCTCTCCTGCCTTCTGGCCAGGTGAGGGTCCTTGGGACGGCGTGGGGTCTGTGTTGCATGGTGAGGAAATGGATACAGAGATGTTCCTCGGGTTGCCTTTCAGGGCCACATAGCACTTAAGTGGCTGAGCTCCCGGCAGGCAGAGACCCTTTTCCTGGTGCATCCTGCCCCAGCTCCTCCTGGAGACCCTGCATCCGGGGTCAGTGGCAGACACACACACCAGTTATCGCACTCATGACTGAGTGACTTTGCCGAGGACCCTCTCAGCCTCAGGTTGCCTGTCTGCCAGTGGTGCCCGCCCCGGAGGTTGTGGGAATAAAGCAAGTGAGTACCAGGTGGGTCCCGGCCACAGAAGCCCTTGGAGGGGCTCCTGAGGTGGCCCGGGGGTCCCTGTTCTGTAAAGGACCAGGGACCAAGGTTCATTGCTGAGGTGGCCACCCTCCCAGCTCCCAGGTGGTCACCCCACTGGGAGCATGCAGACCACACCACAGGGGAAAGCAGGACACTGAGTCAGCGTGGACGCCCGGTGGATTGTCTGGAGCGTGTGCCATTTAGGCTCTGACTTTCTGTATCGGGGAAGAACAGTTCCTATCCAAAGAGCCCGTCAGACCTTCAGTCCTGCTCCACCCTGGGCTCCTGTGGGAGAACATGTGTGCACGGAGCAGGGGGCACGGGCCAGCCCCTCCTCTCTGCTCAAATCCCTCGTGCAGCCACAAGGGAGGGGACCAGGGGCATTCCTCCAGGAAGAGGGGTGTCGTGGAGCCTGGAGGGAGTATTGGGCCACCCCCAGTGGTCCCCAGTGAGCACTGGCGCTGCTGGCCCCCAGATAAGCAGTAACTGCTGGTCTCACGGCTTTGGAGACATCTGCACAGCCACCAGGGAGGCCCAGATCTTCCTAGGCCTCTGACTTCACACCTCTAGTGAGAGAATCAGGTTAGATCAGGCGCACAAAGGGCCTTTAATGTTTTTGTCTGTTTGCTCTGTAATACATGCTTGGTTATATAAAATGGGGAAAATAACAAAACTTTGGAAGCAGAAGAGAAAGTTGCCTGGAGCTCCAGCCTGGGGCCAGGCCCCCTCCACACTTGGCGCGTGTTGTGTTCCTGCCCTGCCTTTCCTCTGTGCCCAGTTTGTGTGCAGCCCAGAGCTGGCGTCAGGTTGTAACAGACTCTGATGTGGCGCCTTTGCTCATCATGTATATGTTAAGTGTGCCGCTGTGTCATGGCAGGGTCCCCAGGAGGGCTGTCCCGCTTGGCATGGGGTCATCAGATGTAGGTTTCAAGCTCCCTGAGCTCTCTTTAGGCCCTGAACTGTTTGTGACCTGGCAGGGCCGGTGTCCGCTGAGCTGGGCCCTACTGCGTGCGCCTTCTGTGCTGCTCTTGGCTGCTGTGGGGTTTGTCCCTGGCACAGAGACACAGAGGCTGGCGTGGCTGGCAGGCGATGGGAGCAGGTGGAGCAGGGCCCAACACTGCCAGGGAGAGTGCCCCCAGGCCACACTCTGCATCCTTCACGCCGCCCTCTTCAGGCCGCAGTGGGTCTGCAGGTAGAGTTTCAGAGGACACGGGAGGACCAGCAGAGGCCGAGGAGCGCAGAAAGTAGCCCCGAGACACAAGCTGATGGCAGGAGATGAAGGCTCTGCAGCAGGCCTCAGGCCCCATCACTGGGCACACAGCCCCTCCCGGGGAAGGAGCAGGCTGGCCACCTGCACTTCACCCCGAGGTGGACACATACGGTGTTCAGGTGAGAGTGAAACCTCCCTGCCAGTGTCAGAAGCCAGAAAGTGCCAGGGGGCAGGCATGTGTGAACAGCAGCCCCGTGGGGCTCCGCCCGTGCCAGGCTGGTCACCTCCTGGGCAGCACCTCCCTGGCCAGAGCCCTGCTCAGGAGCCGCGGGTGGAAATCTGGTGGAGTTGGAGGGCAGGGGAGGCTCCCTACTGCCTTTGGATGGCCCCGGATGGAGCACCGCTTCTGATGATCTGCTGACCGATCCAGGGCTGGGACTGACCCTCACCGTGGAGGCTCTGGGGACAGTAGACAAGCTCCCAGAAAGCCATCAGTCAGTCAGTTCTTTGCTTGGTGGAGAGGACAACCCTGGAGAGATCTCTGCTTGGGTAGGTGGAGTGTAGCCCCAGGCTTGGCCACAGCTGGGAGGACAGGACCGGTGGATCCTCTTGTGACCTCAGGCAGGTCAGCCACAGCCTCTCCAGTCAGCTGCCTGGAGTGGGGTTCAGGGCTGGGCGTCAATGCTGGGCCCGTCGGTGTCAGGGACGGCAGGACGTGCGTCCACAGCGGGAGGCCTGCTGTGGGTCTGTACAGCCCTGCCCTGCACAGCAGGGTCTGTTCCTGCTTGCGTCTGCAGGCAGCCTCACCTGCTCCTTCATGGGCAGAGCACCCAAGCCCCCAGCGCTGGCCGTATTGCCTGAGAGGCTCCTGAAGGGTGATCACCCTGACCAAGACTCGAGAGCGACTGGCACCACAGGCTGGAAGCAGGAGGGCAGACTGAGACGGGGGCCTGACTGGAGGCCTGCCACTCGCGGCACCCAGCTCTCGCTGTGGGCTTCTCCTCCCCACTGCATGTGCCCAGAGCCAGGGCTGTGCCACCCCCCCCCCAACAGTGTGTGTTGGCCTGGAGGTTAAGTCGCACACACCCCTGCCCCATGAGTGTCCTGAGGGGGTCTTGTGAGGGTCCAGTGGGATCATGAAGGTCAGGGGGCTTGGGAGAAGAGGGCCAGGCTTCCGTGGGGATCCCTCTTCCTGGCCACTTGCCTCTGAGGGAAAGCAGGGCTGCAGGCCCAGGAGTGCACTCAGGAATGTTCCCTGCTCTCAGGAGCACCTTGCTGTCCCCGCGTGGTCAGCGATTCCTTGGACTGTGCCACAGAGCTGGGGGCTGAGACAGCCTGCTCTGCTTCCCTGAAACTGTGCTAACCTTGTTTATAAACTGAGGGAAAATGTTCACATGCCTGTGAAACTCTGGATGTTGTCAGGGTAGGAGGAAGGAACTGCTGAGATATTTCCTCCGCTTCCGCTTGGAAGACTTGTTTTTCTTCATACGTGTTTTGCAGCAACTTGGAATTTTGAACTAAGGACGAAAATTTCCTTTCTTCTCAGTGGTAACAGTGTCCTTGCCTTGTTGAAGCCACAGCCTCCTTTCCGCTCCCGCCGCCCGTGCGACGGGAGCCGCTCTGTGCTCTTGGTGTGCCCACCCCGACCTGGCTGGACCTCTCCTCTCTACCCTCTGTGTTCCGGGGGGCTCGTGAGGAATGCTGCCTCCCACCCCTCATGCTCCTGCCTGTCCTCCAGATCTCAGGTCAGGTGCCGCACGCTGGCGGCCCAGCCGACCCTGCCCTGGCGTCAGGCACCTGGCCATTTGGTGCGTGTTCGGCCGGGCGTCTTACAAGCACAGGTCCAGCCCTTCCGACGCTGCCTGAGGGCGGGGCTGCCTTGGTGCTGCGGGCGCTTCTGTGACAGAAGAGCAGTCCTACCCGAGGGCTCCTGCAGAGGGCGCCGCTCCCAGACACAGACGGATGCGGGCTCAGAGCTCACACACCCACACCTGCCTAGGCTGCGAGGTCCGTTACATATAGCCGTTCGCCAGATCCTTGAAAGGACCTGAGGGGTGCTGGACACAGTCACAGGCTCAGAGGGACCCGTGACCCTCCCCAGGCCATATGGGTGGAGGTGGGGGGTTGCCCGAGTCTGATGCCTCGGATCGCAGTGCCAGGACACAGAGCACCCCTTGCTCACCCTCCTGTCTCTTGCACACACAGCCTCCTTGCCGGGACAGCTGTTTGGGCGCCGGCAGGGCCTGTGTCTGTGCTGGCCCAGGGAGCCAGTTGGAGCTCTTAGCTCCCAGCACCGCCCCTCTGAGCCAGCACTGGGCGTCATTGACGGCCAGGGTACCCACAGGGGTAGGAAGACAATGTATGAGCCTCCAGGCGGAGGCGTGAGGAGGGCCTTCTGCTCCTGTGGACCTGTGGAACGGCCCCATCCCTGGTCCCACAGCCTGGAGGCCAACAGCCCCCGTCCCCTGTTCCCCTTTCAGGCAGCCACACAGTCTTGTCAGCCCCCTCCCAACGGCCTGAACATACCAGCCCTGGCCGGTAGGGGGCGCACTGCGCGCCAGGGCCATACTGGCACACCCCTGCAAGTCGTTCCATCCCTTGAGACGCAGAATCCCAGAGGCTCTGGAAGCCAGATGCTCAGAGAGGCCTGCATCTAGAGCTGTGGACTCACGTGTCACCGGCCACACTTAGGCCTCCATCCAGGCCCCCCTCCTTCAGGCAGAAGCTCCTGGGGGTACGGGCTTCTCCCTGGAGTGGGGAGCGAGGGCATAGGAGCAGAGCCGATGAAGCACTGAGGTGAGGGCTCAGGCAGCCTGGCTCTCAGCCCTACTCCTCCTGCCTTGGCAGGGGCACACGGCCTTCGTGAGAGTCAAGCCCTGCCCCCGCCCAGGCTCTGCACCTGCCTCAGGGTCATTAGCCAGCAGGAGGCAGGGCTGAAGCAAAGAAAGCCTGTCTGGAGGCTTCCCCAGCATCCCGTGGTGAGGCACCCAGGTCCAGGGCCGGGCCAAGTCCAGGGCCTTGGCTCTTCCCCATCCAGGACAGCTGTCAGGAGGATGGCCCCCACTGCTGGGGAAAAGGGTTCCGCTCAGCACTGCTAGTTCATCCTCTCTGTAGGCCTGGATGTGTTTTCCTTTATGCAGACCATTCTGACTCTTCATTAACTCATTCTTCTTTAAAGAAAATGAATCATAAATTGTGTCCATGGTTTAGTTTAAAATGCCACCACTGCTGACTGTTGTTTGGCAAGTGGTCAGCAGGTGGCCAGGACCACCCGTGCCAGGCTATCTGATTGTGTGCCTTCTAGGAGGGTATAGCTTAGCAGGTGAACAGTTCTCACCAGGCGGTGACAGGGTCCAGGGGCTTGAGCACTGCCACCAGCCAACTCTGTGGCTGGGTCTTCTATTTAACCTTCCTGGACCTCAGTTTCCGCATCTGCAAAATGGGAATATTTCCTTCCTAAAGAGTGTCTGGGAGTGTCCAGAATGACCAGGGTAAAGCATTGAGAGTCCATTTAAGTAATGCAAGTTGTTACTGGACTTCTGACACTTGGGCCTGGCTGGCCTCACCTCTGATCATGCCCAGGTCCTCATGCATTGGCCCTACAGTAGATGGGTAAGATTCAGAGACCAAGATAGGGTGGCAAGTTTTTTTTTGTCTTTGAAAAGGAGCCCAGTGTAGGCAGGCCAGGCAGGTGGTGCAGCCACAGGAAACACCAGGAACCCAGGCTTTTTCTCTTGCCCTACCATCCCCAGAAAGCAATGTTCTGCCTCACAGCTCAAGGCGGCTGCTGGCATTCTGCAGTCACATCCACATTCCAGCCAGCAGGAGCGGAACAATGGGGAGGTGTCTCTAAGGACATCCTGATGGCCAGACTGTGTCACACAGCCACACCTGGCTACAAGACACTTCCTGAGCGTCTTCCTCCTCAGGGATTTCCATGTTGTCTCCAAAGCCTGTGGAGTCATCTGCAGGCCCATGTGAGCACCACTCCCTATAGCTGGACTTTCCCCATTGTCTGTAAGAATTCAGCTCACTGGGTGAACCGAGGAGGGTCTCCCCACTTTGCTGGAGGTAGGTGGGGCAGGGAGCAGAGTTGTGAGACCAGCTGGGCACCAGCCTGCAGGAGGCCACGTGCCTCCAGGTGTGCCTGCTGCTGGAGAAGGAAGACTGGGCTCCCGTGCCCAGGTGGCCTTGGGCCATCATTTACCTCCCCACCCATCCAGCTAGGATGAGCAGTGAAGGGCTAGGCCTCTCTCAGAGCTTCCATTCTGGTTCTGCCATAGATGGTGTCAGCTTTAGGTTCTGTCTGCCCTGGGCATCCAGGGCATACGGGCTCTGGGAGGAGGGCAGGAACTGGCCTGCCTGCCTGCACACAGCACCCAGCCACTGATGATGCTGTGGGGCCACTCTCCCACCCCAGGTATTTTGGGAAGCAGAATCAGTGAACTGACTAAAATAACAGCTGTGAGTTAACAGCTGCTGTGCAGACATGTGGGCCAGGAAGGACAGCCTTGGGCCAGCCTTTCCTGCATATGGAGGGGGGCTCCCCATCTGTGCTGCCAGCCCAGCACTTGATGGTCTGCAGGTGGCACAAGGCAGGGGCATGTTCTGGTACAGGGAGGTGAGTGCTTAGTCCGAGCCAGTGGAGGCTGGCCGTCTTCCCATCAGCTGGTTCACTCTTGTGCTCCTGGGAATGGTCCAGTGCCCCATCCTTGCTGCTCTGATCAGAGTGGGGCCCACGTCTTCTCCCACCAGACTCCACTCGCTTGAGCCCGTACTGCCTGCTCAACCATGGTGAGGAGAGGGAGGTGACATGCCCCCAGGGAGCTATGCCTGTGGCCCCTTCCCGTGACAGGAAGGGGAGGGGGCAGCCAGCCCCGCACCTCAGCTGCTTCCACCTGACCATGGAAATCAGAGCTAGGTCAGGCTTGGGCTTTTTTTAAGGCATCAAACCCCTCATCTGAGTTCTGCACTGCATTGTTTTACAGCGTGAATGCACTCCTTGGAGCTGGCCGGACCCACATGCAGCATTTTCCAAAGCCAGGGGACCACAGGGGCGGGGTACTGCCAGGCCGAAAGCCCTGGGGAGCACCTGGCCTGAGGTCAGCAGCACTGACTGCCAGCTGGAGCTCAGCTCGGTGAGCTAATTAACTAAGGTGGTTCATGCCATGATCCCCTGAAGGTTGTCGTTTTCTTGCTGGGAGCTCCTCCGAGCAGGACCCATGGCAAATTCTCCCCTGGATCCTCCCTCTGAAGTTCCAGGACTTCTCAGAGTGTATTTTAAAAACAACTAACCGTCTGGATCCTGGCTTCACGGTGTGGCCTTTGTCCTCATGAAGAGACTTCTGGGCCCTGAGAGACCACAGTATGCAGCTGGGGTACCCCTCACAGAGTTTCCCTTGCTGCTCTGGAACCCCAAAGCCCATCCTGGGGGGAAAAAGTGGCAGTGAAGCCATTCCCCCTGTACCTTTTTTTTTCACTGACTGTGTATCTGGAAGTAATACGCAGTTTTGTTTTTTTTAAAGGGGGGGTGTTATCATTCTAATCCTAAATAACAGTGTCCTCAGCTGCAATTAGGGAGCTACAGCTCTGTTGGTACAGGTAGAAAAATCCACCTTTGTTTCAGGGTCCGAGTTTGTTCTTGTGAGTTAGACCTTGTTCACAAGCGCCTGCCCACAGAGCCCACCACCCAGGAGGGAAGAGGGCGGCTGGCATCCTGTCACGTAGCACACAGGAGCACAGACCTTATGAAGCTGGCCCTTTTTGATGGCCTCTTTGCACCCCAAGCAACAGAGATGTTTTATAACCTTTATTACTTGTTTCAGTTACTTAAATAATGTGTGCTCACTGCAGGCAATGCCAAAGTATAAAAAAGAAAAATTTTTAATCACCTATTTGGGCATATGAGTGTTCACTTTTCTTTAAGTTTGAGGTTTTTCATTATAAAATGTTAGAAAAGATCCATAGCCTCACCATCCTGAGAGCCTCTTTGCAGTGCCTTCCCATCCTGGGTGGGGATCACGGGTCACAGGTGTCACCACACAGGTGGGCACAGGCCCTGCTCCATGCCAGCAGCCTTGTGCCTTGTGCCCTTGGCTGCGGGACTGTCTGCCATGTGTGTCTGCCCTCAACTTGTGCATCTGTATCTCCCATGATGCCAACATGCCACCGACATGCAACAACCTCACCATTACTCAGCCTTTCTCTTTAGGGCAGATTACCTTCTAGAAGTGTACTCACTCATCCAGCCACAGAATTGTGTACTCACATTGGCTCTGGGCTCCCAGAAGGAGGGAGGGTCAGGAGTGAGGTTTGGGTCAAACCCACACTTGGGCAGAAGAGAGAAAATAAAGCCCCTTCACTGCAGGCATGACCTGTGGAAGGGGAGGGGCTGTTTCTGCTTCAGAGCACAGGTGCTGGCTCTGGTTTCCTCATCACTGATACAAAGCCAGCCTCCCAACTGGGACGTGAGCTCCAGCTTGCCTGATGCCCGCTGCAGGTACAGGAGGGAGCAGGCTTATGAGGACAGAGTGAAAAGGGTCCCCTCCCTGATCCCAGCCCTGCAGCTGGGTCGGCTCCCCAGCCCCTGCCATTCAGCCACTTCGAAGCTGTCACCTTCCAAGGAAGGATCCCAAAGCTGCATCTTGCAGAAGTTTCCCAGAGGCCATCACTCAGGCTTTGTTGTTGTTGAACCGAGCAGCAAGAGATGTCTTAGTCCCCCCACCAAGAATTGAACCCACGCCCTCTGCAGTGGAAGCACAGTCTTAACCAGCAGACCTCCAGGGCAGTCCCAGAACTCAGACTCTTAAAACTGTAGAGCTGGCCCATCCTTGTTAGCAGTGTTTGCACCCAAGAAAACACACTGCTTGTCCACTAGGACGTCTGTGACTGTGGGATGCCCTGAACCGGGCACACAAAAATGTCAGAACAGCCAAGGTTGCAGAAAGCAGTAAAGAAAGCGTAATTAAACGCAAGGAAGCATGACACAGTACACTCGTGTTTGGGCTGTCGGCTGCTTGCAGCCCATGCAGGCTAGAATTATTTCACAGCCTGAAGTTTCTCTGAAGTCCCATGTTCTGTCTTTGAAATCCATGTGAATTTTGCACGCTATGCCATTTCGCATCTGAGCTTGTTTTCCTGTAAATGAACAAGACCCTTCTCTGTCTGGCCCTGCCTGCGCCTCAAGCCTGTACTGCCCCCTTCTCAAGTCACGAAAGGCCGAGTCCCCACCGTCTCTGAGAAGCCCTCCTGACCTCCCCCTTGGTGAGCCGCGCCATTCATTACTTCCTCCCATGCTTGTTGGTTCTGCCCCTCCCAGCGCAGAGCACTCTGAGAGCCCTGCCCCCTCTGAGCCTGAAAGGGGCAAAGTGTCTGGGTTTGGGCCGTGCCTGGCTTGTGGTGGGCATGGCGGCCATGGCTGTTGGGGCCCTGGGGACGCTGCTGGTTCATGCCCTTTGCCGCGCATTGATGGAGTGCCTTGGGGCCTGAGTGCCGGGGCCACTGGCTTTCACCACCTCCTGTTCCTCAGTTCCCCACCCAGCTGCAGTCATGCCCACTGTGGATCCTCCCAGTTCCCAGGAGACCAGCCCCAGCCCACTGAGTTCCATGGGCAGCTTCAGTGTTGGAGGCAGAGAGTCTGAGCATGAGGCCCCCTCCCTTTGCTCCAGGGAGTGGAGTGCACTGTTTGCTGGCCCTGTTTGCACCCCAAAACCCTCTTCGACGGGAAGCCAGCCAGCAGCCCAGACCTTCAGCTCCAGAGGAGCTGTGGTTCCTCCCTGAGTCAGGAGCAGCTGGCTGCTCATGTAGTGAGTTCACAAGCCTCAGGGCAGCCCCGACTGACCCAGAATGCTGGCCACCCTCACGGTCCCCAGAGGTGGTGCCCGCAGGGGTCCTCCCCTCCCCGTGCAGCCTCCGCCTATTCCTGTTAGCAGGTGTGACAGAGTGGGGGAGGGAGGAACCACAGACACCTGGAGCTGGCTGGCACAAGTGGAGGGGAGCCAGCACACTCTGACAAAGCCCTCTAGGGCCTTCGCAGGCTGCCCTGGAGAACCTTGGTTTTAAAACCGCTTTCCTTATCATAAAATGTTTGGGACACACAAAAGAAATACGTCCCAAATATGTCCCAAACATACGTTGCCTGAATGTATGTAAGGAATAAAGTATAAAGATAAGCCCCTCCCTCCCTGTCTTAAGCATGAGGATGTGAGCAGTGCATTGCAGTGACCGTGCCCACCTCCCCGCAACAGACCAAAGCTAACCTCTGGCTTGAACTTTGCTGTGTATCACATCATCGCATCTTGTTAATATTTTAACAATATTTTAACATCACCTTTTCTTGTGCCACGAAGTATTTTCTTTGGTTTTATTTTTAGAAGCTTGATAAACCATAGGGCTTCTCTGGTGGCTCAGATGGCAGTACCCTTCTGTGTTTTCTTAATTTGTTGTTTTCCTGCGACATCTTACTCATCACATTGACCCGTGCTGCTGTGAGTAGCTGTGGTTCGTTCCTCCTGTCACCGAGCCATGCTCTGCTGGAACAGTGTACCCCGTCTGTGGATGCATGCCTCTGCAGGGGATGTTTGGGGCCATCACCAGCAGTGTGCTTTGATGGTCTTGTCCACGTCCCACAGAGCTCACGGACAAGGGTTCCCCGGCATGTGTGCCTAGGAGGGGCTCAAGGGTCATGGGGTGGTTGATTGTGCCCTCAGCCTTCCTGTGAAGTCACTCCGTGAGAGCTGTCCCCAGTAAACATCCCAGAAGCAGTTGTTGAAAGTTGTCATTGCCCCACTTCTGATTTGCCATTCCAGCAGGTATCCCGCTGTGGTTGAGGGTGCTGTTTCCTCAATGCCTAATGAAGGGGAGCATCTCTCCATATGTCTTTTTAGCCAGTTTCCTTGTTGTTTTACTTTTAATGGTTCTAGTTATAAGAACTCATACACATGCTTAAAGACAAATAGCTCCCAGGAGGTTTATGATAAAACTAGCAGATCTGCTTTTCCTTTCCAGCTTCCCCAGAGTACCTCTTGCAGCTCTCTTCACTAGTCTCCTGTCAGACTTCCCTTATGGTAGAGAGGTTAAAAATCCACCTGCCGAGGCAGGGGACACAGGTTTGATTCCCCGTCTGGGATAATTGCACATGCCACAGGGTAGCTGAGCCCATTCGCCACAAGTGCCAGCCCACGTGCTGAGAGCCTGTGCTCCACAGCAAGAGAAGCGACTGCAGTGAGAAGCGTGTGCACTGCCGTGCAAGAGGCACCCCCACCCACTTCAACCACAGAAAACTTGAGCACAGCAACGAAGACCAAGTGCAACCAAAAATAAATGAATAGACAGAGAATGGCCTGCATGTTTTTACTCATGCTTCTAAATAATGTTTAGTGCTATTTCTTTTTTTTTTTTNTTTTTTTCCACTGACTGTGTATCTGGAAGTAATACGCAGTTTTGTTTTTTTTAAAGGGGGGGTGTTATCATTCTAATCCTAAATAACAGTGTCCTCAGCTGCAATTAGGGAGCTACAGCTCTGTTGGTACAGGTAGAAAAATCCACCTTTGTTTCAGGGTCCGAGTTTGTTCTTGTGAGTTAGACCTTGTTCACAAGCGCCTGCCCACAGAGCCCACCACCCAGGAGGGAAGAGGGCGGCTGGCATCCTGTCACGTAGCACACAGGAGCACAGACCTTATGAAGCTGGCCCTTTTTGATGGCCTCTTTGCACCCCAAGCAACAGAGATGTTTTATAACCTTTATTACTTGTTTCAGTTACTTAAATAATGTGTGCTCACTGCAGGCAATGCCAAAGTATAAAAAAGAAAATTTTTTAATCACCTATTTGGGCATATGAGTGTTCACTTTTCTTTAAGTTTGAGGTTTTTCATTATAAAATGTTAGAAAAGATCCATAGCCTCACCATCCTGAGAGCCTCTTTGCAGTGCCTTCCCATCCTGGGTGGGGATCACGGGTCACAGGTGTCACCACACAGGTGGGCACAGGCCCTGCTCCATGCCAGCAGCCTTGTGCCTTGTGCCCTTGGCTGCGGGACTGTCTGCCATGTGTGTCTGCCCTCAACTTGTGCATCTGTATCTCCCATGATGCCAACATGCCACCGACATGCAACAACCTCACCATTACTCAGCCTTTCTCTTTAGGGCAGATTACCTTCTAGAAGTGTACTCACTCATCCAGCCACAGAATTGTGTACTCACATTGGCTCTGGGCTCCCAGAAGGAGGGAGGGTCAGAAGTGAGGTTTGGGTCAAACCCACACTTGGGCAGAAGAGAGAAAATAAAGCCCCTTCACTGCAGGCATGACCTGTGGAAGGGGAGGGGCTGTTTCTGCTTCAGAGCACAGGTGCTGGCTCTGGTTTCCTCATCACTGATACAAAGCCAGCCTCCCAACTGGGACGTGAGCTCCAGCTTGCCTGATGCCCGCTGCAGGTGCAGGAGGGAGCAGGCTTATGAGGACAGAGTGAAAAGGGTCCCCTCCCTGATCCCAGCCCTGCAGCTGGGTCGGCTCCCCAGCCCCTGCCATTCAGCCACTTCGAAGCTGTCACCTTCCAAGGAAGGATCCCAAAGCTGCATCTTGCAGAAGTTTCCCAGAGGCCATCACTCAGGCTTTGTTGTTGTTGAACCGAGCAGCAAGAGATGTCTTAGTCCCCCCACCAAGAATTGAACCCACGCCCTCTGCAGTGGAAGCACAGTCTTAACCAGCAGACCTCCAGGGCAGTCCCAGAACTCAGACTCTTAAAACTGTAGAGCTGGCCCATCCTTGTTAGCAGTGTTTGCACCCAAGAAAACACACTGCTTGTCCACTAGGACGTCTGTGACTGTGGGATGCCCTGAACCGGGCACACAAAAATGTCAGAACAGCCAAGGTTGCAGAAAGCAGTAAAGAAAGCGTAATTAAACGCAAGGAAGCATGACACAGTACACTCGTGTTTGGGCTGTCGGCTGCTTGCAGCCCATGCAGGCTAGAATTATTTCACAGCCTGAAGTTTCTCTGAAGTCCCATGTTCTGTCTTTGAAATCCATGTGAATTTTGCACGCTATGCCATTTTGCATCTGAGCTTGTTTTCCTGTAAATGAACAAGACCCTTCTCTGTCTGGCCCTGCCTGCGCCTCAAGCCTGTACTGCCCCCTTCTCAAGTCACGAAAGGCCGAGTCCCNTAACATCACCTTTTCTTGTGCCACTAAGTATTTTCTTTGGTTTTATTTTTAGAAGCTTGATAAACCATAGGGCTTCTCTGGTGGCTCAGATGGCAGTACCCTTCTGTGTTTTCTTAATTTGTTGTTTTCCTGCGACATCTTACTCATCACATTGACCCGTGCTGCTGTGAGTAGCTGTGATTCGTTCCTCCTGTCACCGAGCCATGCTCTGCTGGAACAGTGTACCCCGTCTGTGGATGCATGCCTCTGCAGGGGATGTTTGGGGCCATCACCAGCAGTGTGCTGTGATGGTCTTGTCCACGTCCCACAGAGCTCACGGACAAGGGTTCCCCGGCATGTGTGCCTAGGAGGGGCTCAAGGGTCATGGGGTGGTTGATTGTGCCCTCAGCCTTCCTGTGAAGTCACTCCGTGAGAGCTGTCCCCAGTAAACATCCCAGAAGCAGTTGTTGAAAGTTGTCATTGCCCCACTTCTGATTTGCCATTCCAGCAGGTATCCCGCTGTGGTTGAGGGTGCTGTTTCCTCAATGCCTAATGAAGGGGAGCATCTCTCCATATGTCTTTTTAGCCAGTTTCCTTGTTGTTTTACTTTTAATGGTTCTAGTTATAAGAACTCATACACATGCTTAAAGACAAATAGCTCCCAGGAGGTTTATGATAAAACTAGCAGATCTGCTTTTCCTTTCCAGCTTCCCCAGAGTACCTCTTGCAGCTCTCTTCACTAGTCTCCTGTCAGACTTCCCTTATGGTAGAGAGGTTAAAAATCCACCTGCCGAGGCAGGGGACACAGGTTTGATTCCCCGTCTGGGATAATTGCACATGCCACAGGGTAGCTGAGCCCATTCGCCACAAGTGCCAGCCCACGTGCTGAGAGCCTGTGCTCCACAGCAAGAGAAGCGACTGCAGTGAGAAGCGTGTGCACTGCCGTGCAAGAGGCACCCCCACCCACTTCAACCACAGAAAACTTGAGCACAGCAACGAAGACCAAGTGCAACCAAAAATAAATGAATAGACAGAGAATGGCCTGCATGTTTTTACTCATGCTTCTAAATAATGTTTAGTGCTATTTCTTTTTTTTTTTT
>SJYW01057416.1:3298120-3310796 GCA_006410735.1 Raphicerus campestris | reverse complement strand
TAGTCCGAGCCAGTGGAGGCTGGCCGTCTTCCCATCAGCTGGTTCACTCTTGTGCTCCTGGGAATGGTCCAGTGCCCCATCCTTGCTGCTCTGATCAGAGTGGGGCCCACGTCTTCTCCCACCAGACTCCACTCGCTTGAGCCCGTACTGCCTGCTCAACCATGGTGAGGAGAGGGAGGTGACATGCCCCCAGGGAGCTATGCCTGTGGCCCCTTCCCGTGACAGGAAGGGGAGGGGGCAGCCAGCCCCGCACCTCAGCTGCTTCCACCTGACCATGGAAATCAGAGCTAGGTCAGGCTTGGGCTTTTTTTAAGGCATCAAACCCCTCATCTGAGTTCTGCACTGCATTGTTTTACAGCGTGAATGCACTCCTTGGAGCTGGCCGGAGCCACATGCAGCATTTTCCAAAGCCAGGGGACCACAGGGGCGGGGTACTGCCAGGCCGAAAGCCCTGGGGAGCACCTGGCCTGAGGTCAGCAGCACTGACTGCCAGCTGGAGCTCAGCTCGGTGAGCTAATTAACTAAGGTGGTTCATGCCATGATCCCCTGAAGGTTGTCGTTTTCTTGCTGGGAGCTCCTCCGAGCAGGACCCATGGCAAATTCTCCCCTGGATCCTCCCTCTGAAGTTCCAGGACTTCTCAGAGTGTATTTTAAAAACAACTAACCGTCTGGATCCTGGCTTCACGGTGTGGCCTTTGTCCTCATGAAGAGACTTCTGGGCCCTGAGAGACCACAGTATGCAGCTGGGGTACCCCTCACAGAGTTTCCCTTGCTGCTCTGGAACCCCAAAGCCCGTCCTGGGGGGAAAAAGTGGCAGTGAAGCCATTCCCCCTTTACCTTTTTTTTTCCACTGACTGTGTATCTGGAAGTAATACGCAGTTTTGTTTTTTTTAAAGGGGGGGTGTTATCATTCTAATCCTAAATAACAGTGTCCTCAGCTGCAATTAGGGAGCTACAGCTCTGTTAGTACAGGTAGAAAAATCCACCTTTGTTTCAGGGTCCGAGTTTGTTTCTGTGAGTTAGACCTTGTTCACAAGCGCCTGCCCACAGAGCCCACCACCCAGGAGGGAAGAGGGCGGCTGGCATCCTGTCACGTAGCACACAGGAGCACAGACCTTGTGAAGCTGGCCCTTTTTGATGGCCTCTTTGCACCCCAAGCAACAGAGATGTTTTATAACCTTTATTACTTGTTTCAGTTACTTAAATAATGTGTGCTCACTGCAGGCAATGCCAAAGTATAAAAAAGAAAATTTTTTAATCACCTATTTGGGCATATGAGTGTTCACTTTTCTTTAAGTTTGAGGTTTTTCATTATAAAATGTTAGAAAAGATCCATAGCCTCACCATCCTGAGAGCCTCTTTGCAGTGCCTTCCCATCCTGGGTGGGGATCACGGGTCACAGGTGTCACCACACAGGTGGGCACAGGCCCTGCTCCATGCCAGCAGCCTTGTGCCTTGTGCCCTTGGCTGCGGGATTGTCTGCCATGTGTGTCTGCCCTCAACTTGTGCATCTGTATCTCCCATGATGCCAACATGCCACCGACATGCAACAACCTCACCATTACTCAGCCTTTCTCTTTAGGGCAGATTACCTTCTAGAAGTGTACTCACTCATCCAGCCACAGAATTGTGTACTCACATTGGCTCTGGGCTCCCAGAAGGAGGGAGGGTCAGGAGTGAGGTTTGGGTCAAACCCACACTTGGGCAGAAGAGAGAAAATAAAGCCCCTTCACTGCAGGCATGACCTGTGGAAGGGGAGGGGCTGTTTCTGCTTCAGAGCACAGGTGCTGGCTCTGGTTTCCTCATCACTGATACAAAGCCAGCCTCCCAACTGGGACGTGAGCTCCAGCTTGCCTGATGCCCGCTGCAGGTGCAGGAGGGAGCAGGCTTATGAGGACAGAGTGAAAAGGGTCCCCTCCCTGATCCCAGCCCTGCAGCTGGGTCGGCTCCCCAGCCCCTGCCATTCAGCCACTTCGAAGCTGTCACCTTCCAAGGAAGGATCCCAAAGCTGCATCTTGCAGAAGTTTCCCAGAGGCCATCACTCAGGCTTTGTTGTTGTTGAACCGAGCAGCAAGAGATGTCTTAGTCCCCCCACCAAGAATTGAACCCACGCCCTCTGCAGTGGAAGCACAGTCTTAACCAGCAGACCTCCAGGGCAGTCCCAGAACTCAGACTCTTAAAACTGTAGAGCTGGCCCATCCTTGTTAGCAGTGTTTGCACCCAAGAAAACACACTGCTTGTCCACTAGGACGTCTGTGACTGTGGGATGCCCTGAACCGGGCACACAAAAATGTCAGAACAGCCAAGGTTGCAGAAAGCAGTAAAGAAAGCGTAATTAAACGCAAGGAAGCATGACACAGTACACTCGTGTTTGGGCTGTCGGCTGCTTGCAGCCCATGCAGGCTAGAATTATTTCACAGCCTGAAGTTTCTCTGAAGTCCCATGTTCTGTCTTTGAAATCCATGTGAATTTTGCACGCTATGCCATTTCGCATCTGAGCTTGTTTTCCTGTAAATGAACAAGACCCTTCTCTGTCTGGCCCTGCCTGCGCCTCAAGCCTGTACTGCCCCCTTCTCAAGTCACGAAAGGCCGAGTCCCCACCGTCTCTGAGAAGCCCTCCTGACCTCCCCCTTGGTGAGCCGCGCCATTCATTACTTCCTCCCATGCTTGTTGGTTCTGCCCCTCCCAGCGCAGAGCACTCTGAGAGCCCTGCCCCCTCTGAGCCTGAAAGGGGCAAAGTGTCTGGGTTTGGGCCGTGCCTGGCTTGTGGTGGGCATGGCAGCCATGGCTGTTGGGGCCCTGGGGATGCTGCTGGTTCATGTCCTTTGCCGCGCATTGATGGAGTGCCTTGGGGCCTGAGTGCCAGGGCGGGGCCACTGGCTTTCACCACCTCCTGTTCCTCAGTTCCCCACCCAGCTGCAGTCATGCCCACTGTGGATCCTCCCAGTTCCCAGGAGACCAGCCCCAGCCCACTGAGTTCCATGGGCAGCTTCAGTGTTGGAGGCAGAGAGTCTGAGCATGAGGCCCCCTCCCTTTGCTCCAGGGAGTGGAGTGCACTGTTTGCTGGCCCTGTTTGCACCCCAAAACCCTCTTCGACGGGAAGCCAGCCAGCAGCCCAGACCTTCAGCTCCAGAGGAGCTGTGGTTCCTCCCTGAGTCAGGAGCAGCTGGCTGCTCATGTAGTGAGTTCACAAGCCTCAGGGCAGCCCCGACTGACCCAGAATGCTGGCCACCCTCACGGTCCCCAGAGGTGGTGCCCGCAGGGGTCCTCCCCTCCCCGTGCAGCCTCCGCCTATTCCTGTTAGCAGGTGTGACAGAGTGGGGGAGGGAGGAACCACAGACACCTGGAGCTGGCTGGCACAAGTGGAGGGGAGCCAGCACACTCTGACAAAGCCCTCTAGGGCCTTCGCAGGCTGCCCTGGAGAACCTTGGTTTTAAAACCGCTTTCCTTATCATAAAATGTTTGGGACACACAAAAGAAATACGTCCCAAATATGTCCCAAACATACGTTGCCTGAATGTATATAAGGAATAAAGTATAAAGATAAGCCCCTCCCTCCCTGTCTTAAGCATGAGGATGTGAGCAGTGCATTGCAGTGACCGTGCCCACCTCCCCGCAACAGACCAAAGCTAACCTCTGGCTTGAACTTTGCGGTGTATCACATCATCGCATCTTGTTAATATTTTAACAATATTTTAACATCACCTTTTCTTGTGCCACTAAGTATTTTCTTTGGTTTTATTTTTAGAAGCTTGATAAACCATAGGGCTTCTCTGGTGGCTCAGATGGCAGTACCCTTCTGTGTTTTCTTAATTTGTTGTTTTCCTGCGACATCTTACTCATCACATTGACCCGTGCTGCTGTGAGTAGCTGTGATTCGTTCCTCCTGTCACCGAGCCATGCTCTGCTGGAACAGTGTACCCCGTCTGTGGATGCATGCCTCTGCAGGGGATGTTTGGGGCCATCACCAGCAGTGTGCTGTGATGGTCTTGTCCACGTCCCACAGAGCTCACGGACAAGGGTTCCCCGGCATGTGTGCCTAGGAGGGGCTCAAGGGTCATGGGGTGGTTGATTGTGCCCTCAGCCTTCCTGTGAAGTCACTCCGTGAGAGCTGTTCCCAGTAAACATCCCAGAAGCAGTTGTTGAAAGTTGTCATTGCCCCACTTCTGATTTGCCATTCCAGCAGGTATCCCGCTGTGGTTGAGGGTGCTGTTTCCTCAATGCCTAATGAAGGGGAGCATCTCTCCATATGTCTTTTTAGCCAGTTTCCTTGTTGTTTTACTTTTAATGGTTCTAGTTATAAGAACTCATACACATGCTTAAAGACAAATAGCTCCCAGGAGGTTTATGATAAAACTAGCAGATCTGCTTTTCCTTTCCAGCTTCCCCAGAGTACCTCTTGCAGCTCTCTTCACTAGTCTCCTGTCAGACTTCCCTTATGGTAGAGAGGTTAAAAATCCACCTGCCGAGGCAGGGGACACAGGTTTGATTCCCCGTCTGGGATAATTGCACATGCCACAGGGTAGCT
This sequence comes from Raphicerus campestris, assembly GCA_006410735.1. NCBI lineage: Eukaryota > Metazoa > Chordata > Mammalia > Artiodactyla > Bovidae > Raphicerus > Raphicerus campestris. Next base: position 3,306,268 of record SJYW01057416.1, on the reverse strand, counting down.
GAGCCCATTCGCCACAAGTGCCAGCCCATGTGCTGAGAGCCTGTGCTCCACAGCAAGAGAAGCGACTGCAGTGAGAAGCGTGTGCACTGCCGTGCAAGAGGCACCCCCACCCACTTCAACCACAGAAAACTTGAGCACAGCAACGAAGACCAAGTGCAACCAAAAATAAATGAATAGACAGAGAATGGCCTGCATGTTTTTACTCATGCTTCTAAATAATGTTTAGTGCTATTTCTTTTTTTTTTTTAATATTTATTTGTTTAGCTGCTCTTGGTCGCAGGATCTTCCATGTTCATTGCGGCACGCAGGATGTTTAGTTGCAGCATGCAGGATCTTTGTTGTAGCATATAAAATCTTTAGTTGTGGCACGTGGGATCTAGTTCCCTGACCAGAGATCAAACCCAGGCCTCCTGCATTGGGAGTTTGACGTCTTCACCACTGGACCACCCAGGAAGTCCTGTAATGCTGTTTCTTGATTGGTTACTTTAGACATTATCAGTGCGTTTTCTATTCTGGTGAATGAGGTAGGTTCTGACACCCTTATCCTTCTCCATACCCCCACCCATCCTCCAAGGAGAGTTAAAGCTCAAGTTTTTATTAAATTAGTAACCACCATTTACATCCTAATATCTCAAAAACCATTGTTTTTCTTCTGAGTCTAGTAGTACACTTAGTTTTCTTTTTTATGTAACTTCATTTTTCCTGGATGATTGCCCTACTTTTTACCTGGTTTGTCTTCCATCTTCATAGACTTGGTTTTTTCCAAGTGATCTCAAAGACCTGCTGTGTATCTACCATACCATGTCTTTTTTTCACAAATGCTCTGTGGTGTCAGGCGATCTGTCCTTGCCCCTGCTTCTAGAACCCCCTCCCTCTACTCCTGACAGGCCGAGTAGGATGCCCAGGGGATATCTAGGATCTCCCTGGGTTCCAGCTCCTGTCTCCTACACTTTTTTTTTCTTAATTTACTGAATGAAGTACACATTCCAGTGTCTTCCTAGAGCAGGAGTCACAGAAAATACATTTCCCAAGACTTCATTGGTGTGAAGATGGCTTGGCTAGACCTGAGGTCCATTTGGTCATTTCCTGCCAGCATTTTGAAGCCGTTGTTCCGTTGACTCTTAGCATCTGGTGGTCCACAGAGAAGCTGAGTGCCATTCTGACAGCCAGTCCTCTCTATGTATTCTGGTTTTCTGTCCACATGCTTCATGGGTCGTCTCTGTGATCCTGGGTCTGGTCTCCACATTCATTCGCGAGGCGGTGGGTGAGCCATTTCACTCTAGATGAATTGAGTGCTCTAAGGTCTCACTGTTTCTCTCGTCACCTCCTCCCCTGTGTCATTTCTCCCCTCCTCTGGACTCTTACGGGCTAGCACTTGGACAGCCTGGATGGGGAGATCCTGCTGGCGGGTGAGAGGCAGGGTGCCCCCTATTTGTGGGAGACCCCAGATATGAGTGCAAGAGGAGCTTCGCTCTGGTTGGAGACTCCGCACTTTCCTCCGGTGCAGGGCTGGGGCAGGGCCAGCTTGGCCTGGACACACGGCACCAGGGGCTGGCCTCCCATGAACGTGTGGTCTGCCCAGTTCCTCATGTCCTTGAGCCATGAGCACCTCCAGAAAACACACATCCAGTCTCATCCTGGGCAGGCAGCTGCCTGGATGTGGGGGGTGGGTCATCTGGGGGTCTTCTGCACCCCCACCCCGCACTGCACCTGCCCTCTGCTCAGTTTGATCAGTGCCCTCACTCTCCCTTTCCGAAGATGGTAAGCCAGCACATAAACAGCTGACGTGTCCGCTGATACGTGTAATGGGCAAAGGAGGGCAGAGATGAGAGTGGGGGCTCAGGACAGCAGGTGGCCAGGCACAGGCCTGTGGCACAGATGCCCCTTCCTTACAGTTTGGGCAGATGGCATCTTGAGGGATGTGGAGGTTTGAACTGTTGCTGGGAGATGATACAAATGATAAGTTATGGCTCACCCGGTGGGTCCTGAGCTGGATGATCTCCTGGTGCCCCTCCCCAACTGGACCACTGCAGGAGCCAAATGGAGTGGGCACAATGGGAGGCTCTGACCTAGGGGGGCTCTGTGAGTGACTTCTGAGTGGCCCCCCGGGTGGCACCAAGCCTGCCCCCATGAACAGCTCCTTTAAACTGCTGGATCCACATGGCTTTGGGATCACCTTCCACCCACTGGGGGCCAGAATCAGGTTGTCCCTAGCAAGGCATGATGCCTGGGGCTCAGGAGAAGGTCCTAGAGAGGACCCTGGACCAGGGTTCAAGAGGGCACCAGGGCTGGGCGCTACAAGACGCTGCAGTGGTCCATGATCTCTCCAGGTCATGCCACATTTCACACCTGGGTTTCTCATCTGGCCGTGGCCGTTAGAGAACTAAGATGTGGGGGCCAGCACTCCCTGGAGGTCCTACAGTACAGACGCTGAGCAGTCTGACTTAGGACTGCAGCCTGCCCCCTCTTTCACCCCCAGCCTTCCCTGTGTTTCCAGCCCCTGCCTGGCACCCCAGCCTCACCTCCCCCTCCCCGTCTCGTTGCAGGAAGTTCTACTACATCACCTTGCTGCGTGACCCTGTGTCACGCTACCTGAGCGAGTGGCGGCACGTGCAGCGGGGGGCCACGTGGAAGACGTCGCTGCACATGTGCGACGGGCGCACGCCCACGCCCGAGGAGCTGCCGCCCTGCTACGAGGGCACGGATTGGTCGGGCTGCACGCTGCAGGAGTTCATGGACTGCCCCTACAACCTGGCCAACAACCGCCAAGTGCGCATGCTGGCCGACCTGAGCCTGGTGGGCTGCTACAACCTGTCCTTCATTCCCGAGGGCAAACGGGCCCAGCTGCTGCTGGACAGCGCCAAGAAGAACCTGCGGGGCATGGCCTTCTTCGGCCTGACCGAGTTCCAGCGCAAGACGCAGTACCTGTTCGAGCGGACGTTCAACCTCAAGTTCATCCGGCCCTTCATGCAGTACAACAGCACGCGGGCAGGCGGCGTGGAGGTGGGCGAGGACACCATCCGGCGCATCGAGGAGCTCAACGACCTGGACATGCAGCTGTACGACTATGCCCGGGACCTCTTCCAGCAGCGTTACCAGTACAAGCGGCAGCTGGAGCGCCGGCAGCAGCGCCTCCGGAGCCGCGAGGAGCGCCTGCTGCACCGGGCCAAGGAGGCGCCGCCGCGGGGTGATGCCGAGGAACCCGGCCGCGTGCCCACGGAGGACTACATGAGCCACATCCTCGAAAAGTGGTAGTGGCGGCTGGCGGGGGGGAGTGGGGCTGGACAGATTGGCCAGCAAAAATGGCCCCCAGAACTCGGGGAGGAGGACCCCCATCCGCCAGCCAGAAGGCAGAGGCGCCTTGAGCGCCGGAAGAGTAAGCCAGGCCGGTGGGTTCTTCCTGCTCTGCCAGGCTGGGGTCGGCGAAATCAGCATGGAAAGTGTGTTGAAGGACACCCCACCTGGCCTGCAGGGCTGGGAGCAAGCGGGGACCCACTCTCCTGGCCCCCACCTCATGGTGACAAAAGCCACAGGTTTGAAGACTAGAAAAGGCCCGTGTGGTGGAAAGCGGCCCTGCCAGGTCAGGTGGGTGGCATGCCCGCCAGGCACACGGCCGCCTCCCCCAGCCTCAGGCCACCCAGCAGCCCCTCAGCCTCCAGGGAAACCCTTGCCCGAGGGCCTTCAGGAGACACAGGCAGCCCTCTGAAGTGGCCTCAGGAATGGAGCTCTCAGCTCACCCATCTTCAAGGTCAGGGCCCACCTCGTGTAAAGCCAAGACATTTCTAGTCTAGCCCCTGGGCAGCCCACTCCCCTCTCTACCCCAAGGTCAAAACCCACAGTGTGGCTTCATGCTTTGGATGAGGAGATCAAAGCACATCACCTGGGGCCCCCACCCCACTGTCCATAGACTCTAGACTGAGGGGAGCTGCGGGGGGGATAGCGCCACACTGCAGTGCCCCCTCCCACGGGCAGAAGGCATCCCAGGAGCAGGAAGGCCATGGCTGAGGACGGTGCTGCCTGTGACCGAGCAGACCACCCAGCCTGCAGCTCAGACAGGAAGGGGTTGGAAATCCGGAGATCCGCCTGAGCCCGGTCTCTCCTGACCCTCTGGGCTTTGTTAGTGGACTGCCCCTGGCTCCAAGCCCACCTCTTGAACATTTATTTGAGGTTACACCCCATTGCCCCTGCAACCCTGTGTATAAAGTTCAGTCAGAGCTCCGTTGGCTAGAACACCGCAAACGATGGCCATGCCCACAAGCAATAGTTTGGGGCCATGGTGGCTCAGCACAGCCAGGATAGAGTACATAGTTCTCTCAGATTCTCAGCTAAGAGTTGGAAGAAACAGCTCTGGGTGGCTTCCTTGTGCCCAGATACATAACCCCTCATCCCAGCCTCTCCTTGCATTTTCCTGCCCCCTTGCCCACACCAGCTGGTCAGGACCATCCTCACGGCCCTGCCGATTAGAGAAGCCATGTTCAGTCCGTTGCAAATGCTTGCCCCATTCCCATCCCTCTGATATTCGAGGGGGCCAGGCCAGCGTCACCTCTGGATGTACCCCCGTCCATGTAAGACCTAAGATCTGGGGAGCTGAGTGTGAGCCCCACACCCGAGGTGACAGGCTCCTCTTCTGTCCAATAGAAGACTCATACGTGACTCGAGGAGGTGAGGGCCATGGGCCACAGCAGCCTCCTGGGAAGATCCCCCTGGGGTTCTCCACCCCAGGCTCCCCCAGCCACCCTAGCTGCCCTACTGTGGAGTGAGAGAGTGGGAGCGGGGACCCTTCCACAGCACCAGGAATGTTAGGGTGTTGTCAAATGAGGTGGCTACCCAGGAGGCAGAATCGTTACTGCTTGTCCGGCACAGGGGCTTCCTATGCCGTTGGCCGCTTCATCCTGCAGGTCAAGGGCAGAGCAGTCAGCAGACCCCCAGAGTGGACACGTCATGCTGAGGAGGGGAGCGCCAGGTGACTGGCTCTTCTGAAGGGATGTGAGAGTCAGCGTGGGGAGCCTGCTGACACTTACAGGAGGTGGGCGTGCTCCGGGTTCACAAGCGCCCTGAGGCTCACACAAACCTGCGCACTGGCCTCCTACTAGGAGGAGAGCTCAGCCCTGTTCTGCCTGAGCCCCTGGCGCCCAGCCAGTAACCTGGCTGCTTCAACCCTCCTCAAGGCGGGCTCCTGAGTGTGAGGGCCTGAGTGCAGGATCTGTTTGTACATAATGGAACGTTGTAGCTTATGGCCTGTTGTCCCAAGTCACACGGTCTCCTCGGCTTCCCCGCTGCATCCAGGAGGCGGTCCCGGCTCCGGCCAACACCCTGATGGGTGCCAGTGAGGGTCCCAGCTGGCGTCACCCTCAGCTGCTGGGGTCTCCCGTACAGCACTGCCTGCTCAGGACACCCGCTCTGAGGCGAAGGCTTCTCATGCCTGCAGCATCTCCTCTGATGCCCTGGGCTGGGGCTTCAGGAAAGGGTGGCCCCCAGCCTCTTCCCAGGGCCGAGGGACAGAGGCAAGCGTGTGGTGCGCGGACAGTTCCCCCATGCCAGCCNGCCACACGGTCTCCTCGGCTTCCCCGCTGCATCCAGGAGGCGGTCCTGGCTCCGGCCAACACCCTGATGGGTGCCAGTGAGGGTCCCAGCTGGCGTCACCCTCAGCTGCTGGGGTCTCCTGTCCAGCACTGCCTGCTCAGGACACCCGCTCTGAGGCGAAGGCTTCTCATGCCTGCAGCATCTCCTCCGATGCCCTGGGCTGGGGCTTCAGGAAAGGGTGGCCCCCGGCCTCTTCCCAGGGCCGAGGGACAGAGGCAAGCGTGTGGTGCGCGGACAGTTCCCCCATGCCAGCCTGCAGTGCCCTTTCTCGGAGGAGGACTCAGGGACAGCAGTACTGTCCGAACAATGAGTCTGTGAACTTTTCTGGGAACTGGAAGTCTTTAACTTGAACCCAGGAGCGTTTAAAGCTTTATTTATTTATAGCTTCTTATTAAAAAAAAATGTTGAGAAGAAACCTTTTGGTGACTCATACAAAACAATGAGTTGATGGAAACGCAAGTCATAATCATCTAATTGTTTTTGTCTAGGTCAAGATGAATGTTAGCAGATGAAATAAACCCTGAAAAGGAGCACGGTATGTGTGGTCTGTGGTCACATAGCTGCCCACGTGGCATGGCGCCCGTCGCAGTTTAATTTTTGAAATGTGTCTGTGAGCCAGGTGTCACAGGGGCAGATAGGCTTCCCTCAGGCGCAGGAGGCTCAGTAAGAGGAGTTAACACACTGTGTCACTATGCCTCGCTTTGTGAAAGTAAGAGATGTGACTGTCATCACCGCAAACAATAACTTGGGGAATTCCCTGGCGGTCCAGTGGTTAGGACTCAACACTCTCACTGCCAAGGGCTCGGAGCTGTTCTCTGGTTGGGGAACAAAGATTCCACAAGCCTCGCAGCATGGCCAAAAAAAGCTCATTAATTATAGGACTTGAAAAGATGCTGCTGCCGCTAAGTCGCTTCAGTCATGTCCAATTCTGCAACAGCAGTCCACCAGTCTCCTCTGCCCCTGGGATTCTCCAGGCAAGAATACTGGGGTGGGTTGCCATTTCCTTCTCCATTGAAAAGATGAGCCCAGCTTAAAGGAAGGCCCACACCGTGTGTTTATTTTCTCAGTACCTATTTCCCCTCAACGTTTAATTTTAAAAGATTGCAAATAACAGATTGAAAAAGTGGTTCATGGACATCATGAAGCCTTGCCCGAGATTCACCTGAGTCAACACTGTGTCGTGTTTTATTACCCTGCACTCCCACTCACCTTCTGTGTGACATGCATTGCACACATTCACAGGGATGTTTTTTCAAAACATTAGAAAATAAACTTCAAATGACATTATAAAATATCCCCAGAATATTTCTGAATTCTTCAGTATGTACCTCCTAAAAATGACATTCTTTCACACATACACAGACATCATATTCCCAAAATTTAACATACAGTAATATTAGCTGATATGCAGGCCGCATCCATATGTTCTGATTATCCCCACGCTGTGTCCAGAATGTTTGTGTGATCCTTATGGCACTGTCTGTCTTGCCTCTCCTGTGTCCTTAAGCTGGGCAGAGTCCCACCCAGCCCTCTTCTGCAGCTGTCTCAGTCTTGACGTTTTAACATAGGCCAGTTGTCTCTTCCAAGGTCAGAGCGCATTTTCTCACGATCAGATTGAGTGAAAAGTTTGGGGCATCACTGCTGCACAGACGTGGTGACTGCCTGGCTGCCAGCACTGATGAATTTTAGTTCTCGGTCCCACAGGATGGAGAGGAAGGCCCTTGCTGCATCTCTGGGTCCCGATGTGCTCACAGGCCCCACTGGCTTTTTCTCCGTGGACATGGGTCCGTTGAGCTTGGAGGTGGGGCTGGCTGTTGCTGGAGGGTGTAGGGCCAGGGACCAGGGAACCAGCCCCTGGACTTTCCCGGGCAGGCGCAGCTACATGCAGACTCTAGAAGGACTGTGTCCTGACCCCTGGCCAGGACCCCCATCCCTGCCCTTCCCCCAGTCTGTATCTGGATACTCCTGCCTTGTGTGGGCAGGAGAAAGACCGGTAGCCCAGGCTTCCTCCCCACCCCTGCCTGCAGCGAGGAGGACACAGCTGAGACCACGGAGGTGCCAGTGGGCACAGGTGGCTGCCACCTGGCCCCTCAAGCTCCCTTTCCTACATGGGAGAGGCAGAGAGGGGAGCAGACACAGCTGTGCCTTAAGACCCAAATACAGCGTGTGCTCTCAGCCACCTGAGTGAGGAAGTTGTCCTCTCAGAGCAAACCACAGAGTGTTTGGGAGGGGCAGAGCCTGCCGCCCCCCGTCCACCCAGAGGGAGCCCAGAGTGGACGCCCTGGGAAGCCCCAGCTTCAGCCCCCTCGGATACCTCCCTCAGCAAACCCAAAGGGCTCCTCCCACTGCGGCAGCTCCACGCAGCCCCACAGGGCCAGAGTGTGAAAAGACAGAGGCCGGATCAGTCCTGAAGACACCTCCCCACAGAGGTATCTTCACTTTCTGCTTGAAGGTGAAGGTCACGTCCAAGTCTTCCTGCACTGGCTGCAGCCTGCGAGCCCATCCACCTCTCTGGTCCCCCAACCCTCTGCTCTGACCTTGCTCCTCCTTGATCTCGCCCCCCCA
>SJYW01057416.1:3234221-3278382 GCA_006410735.1 Raphicerus campestris | reverse complement strand
TGCTGTGTGTGTTTCCTGCTGTATATTGTTCACTGTGTTACATCCTATATGTTACATGTTATACACCATACTCTGCTACATGCTTTGTGTTGCATGCTACACATATGCACACACTGAACTGCATATTATGCATGATTGCAGTGTGTGTCGCATGTCACGTATTTTTTTTGGTTTCTGTTGGAGTATAGCTGATTTATAATGTCCTGTTAGCTTCAGGTGTACAGCAAAGTGCGTCAGTTATGCATATGCATATATCCATTCTCTTTCAGGCTCTCTTCCCATGCAGGTCATTACGCAACATTAAGCAGAGCTCCCTGTGCTCTAGAGTGTGTTCTTACCAGTCACCTATTTTACATACAGTGGGGGCATGTTATGTCTTACACATGTGCATGTGCGGCTATGCATGTTTTCACTGTGCATTATGTGTGACATGTGCTGTGTGTTATGCACATTATACACCATGTGTGTTAATATGCAACTCCTCACAGACACTGGTAGTGTCCTCCAGTCTCCCCTGAGGAGGGACCACAGGCTGCTGCCTACCGTGCCCTTCCTGACGCTGAGATCCCTTTACTCCCAACTCTGCCGGCCAAGGTACTGTCACAGGACAGCCGATCAGGCCCACAGGGCCCGCCTGCTCCTAGCTGGGCCTGGGGAGGACCCGGCCCACAGCAAGTCCCCACTGCGCTCTTGTAGATCAGTGACGAAGGAAAGGACATCATTTCTTTATCCATTCTGTTTTAGAACACTGAGTTGTTTCTAAGCTTTAATTATTTATAAGTGCACTTAACTGTTAAATTACTTACGTGAAAAATGTTCCTATTTCTCTTGGGTAAACACCAAAGAGTGGTATTTCTGAGCCATATAAAAGTGCATTTTAACTTTATAACAAACTTTCAGTTTCTTTTTTTTACAAAAGCTTTCAGTTTTCAAAATGTTTGAACTAATTTCCCGCACACATTCCACATCTTGCCAACCTTTGTTGATGTCAGTCGTTGACATTTTCACCATTTTAGCAGCTGAATAGTGATATCTCATGTGGCTTTTAATTTTTATTACCCAGATAAGTAATGATGTGGAGTACATTTTCATATGCTTCTGGGTTGGGAATCTTCTTTTGTAAAATGTCTCTTTTGCTCATTTTAAAAATGTGTGTTGTCTTTTTCTTTTTAATCTGTCAGAATTATTTATATCTTCTTGATAGGAATTCTTTGTCAGATGTATGAATTCTGGATATCTTCTCTAAGCCTTTGGCTTGACTGTTTCTTCTTTTGCTGACAACAACATCTCAATTTTAATGAAGTCTAAATCATTAAATTTTTGTTGGTTTTGTGGTTAGTTCTTTTTTTTTTGGTCTTTTGGCCAAATAAATGTAAGTATAAATGTTATATATGACTTCCAGGAAGCCTCATTTAAAAGGACAGAGCCCTTCATCTTTCTTTCCTCTAGAAAGGTTGTATCTAGAACACAAATGTGATGGCTGGAGCCCTAGCCGCCATCTCAGACAATGAAGTGATTTTGAGAACAGGAGCCACAGACAGACAGAGCCTGAGACACCATGAAAGCACCATACTGGCCCTAAAACTGTCTGCTTCCTGACTTCTATATGAGAGACTGTGAGTGTCCTGACTGTCTGCTATGAGTGCAAACCTTGCAGCACCATAGATATGATTTTGTTGTTCAGTTGCTCAGTTGTGTACAACTCTTTGCAACCCCATGCGCTGCAACATGCCAGGCTTCCCTGTCTTTCACCATCTCCTCGAGTTTGCTCAAACTCATGTCCATTGAGTCAATGATATCATCCAAATATCTCATCCTCTGTCACCTCCTTCTCTTCTTGCCCTCAGTCTTTCCCAATATCAGAGTCTTTTCCAACGAATTAGCTTTTCACATCAGGTGGCCAAAGTACTGGAGCTTCAGCTTCAGCATCAGTTCTTCCAGTGAATATTCAGGGCTGATTTCCTTTAGGATGGACTGGTTTGATCTCCTTGCTGTCTGAGAAACTCTCAAGAGTCTTCTCCAGCACCACAGTTCAAAAGCATCAATTGTCTGTCACTCAACCTTCTTTATGGTCCAACTCTTACAATACATGACTACTGAAAAAGATAAGATAGGGGAAGATTCTTGAGACTATTGAGCCCCTGGAGGAGGTCAGGCCAACCAAGCCGCAGGTTTAACGACATTGCAAGTTGTACATGACAAAACAAACAGCATTAACGTGAAACCAGAGCTGCAATTTGCTCACAGATTGATGACGATATCAGTTTGAGTCCTGGTCCTGGAATTATAAGAGGAACCCTGAACCATAATTTCTGAAGTGTCTTCAAAAGAAACGTGCTGAGAGTGGACGTGCTGCCTAGGACCTTTCTCCAGTTGTACCAGGACACCAGACTTCCCAGTACTGAAGTCTGAATGTTGGTCAAAATTTTGGAGAGGTATCCTCTGCTTTTTCTTTTTCTACTTATCTTTTCTTTTAATGTTAGTATATTGGAAGTAAGCTAAATAATTCTTTAGTAAATATTGGTATTATTTATCTGTACATAACAAGTGGCTTATTTTGTTAACAAATCCTTTGAGCATGAGATGAAAGTGAAAACCTTCTGCAAAACACTCCTGTCAAATAACACCTCCCTCGTGCCCAGACTGCTGTGAGAACCAAATGAGACCATGGACTTCAAAGGGACTTGTCCATTGCATGCAGCCACATTTCGGGCGTCGCTGTGGCACAGCGTGGAGGTTCGGTCCCACCTCAAGGCCACATGCACAGCCTTGGCCCGCAGGGCCTCACACTGAGCCCAGATCAAGGCCGAGGCCCCCTCACCACCTGGAGCTTGTATGTTGAAACCATAAGCGCAACACTGACTGCATTTGGGAAAGGGTCTTTAAGGAGATAGCTAAGGGGAAATGAGGTCACACGCGTGGGTCTAACCCAATAGAACTGGTGTCCTTGAAGAAGAGAAGACACACCAGGGATGTGCTCCCACAGAGCAAAGGCCCACACCAGAAATGGTGAGAAGACAGCCGTCTGCAAGTCATGGAGAGAGGCCTCAGGACAAACCAAACCTGCACACACCTTGATCTTGGACTTTTAACCCCTGGAACTGTGAGAAAGAAGTTTCTACTGCTCAGGTCACAGTCTGCAGCATTTTGCTGCCAGCCCTCGGAGACTGAGGCCCTGACTGTGCAGCCTGAGCTCTGGACTGTTGGGGTGGCCAGCACGGCAGTGAGTGAGGTGTCCCCAGAGCATAGCCTCATTCATGCCCAACAATTTGGGCACAGGTCGTCTGGGATCACCCTAAATGTTGTCATGAAGACACTCAATTAGCCCCACAGAGAAGCACACTCGGAAAGACCTAGACCCCCAGCCAACAGCCAGCCCCACACTTCTAGCCATATGAGGTCACCATGTGCAATGGGGATCCTCCAGCCCAGGTAGCCTGCAGATGACTGTGGCCCCAGCTGTCCATTGACATCAGGTGGAAACTACCCAGCTGAGCCTTCCCCAAATACCTGAGGCACAGAGTCTGTGAGCATGAGATACAGTTGTTTTACACCACTTACATCAGACCTGTTGATAGTCCCGTCTGCCATTCTGCCATGATCATATGGTAAACATGCCTTGAATTACATAAAAAGTCTATGTGTATGTGTGTGTAAATATATATGTGTGTATGTTTAAAACACTTTACAGAAACGCATAAGACAGGGTTTCTTTTAATTAATCATTTTTCTTCTTTGCTTGACTCCACATATGGCCCTCTTATCCCATCTCATCTCCCCCTTGTCCTATATTATAATTTTATTCCATCTGTTCTCCATATTCCCCCATTATTTGTATGTAATAATAATCAAGCATACTTACACATTTTCATACATATAGACATCTGTATATCTATACAGTTCATGTCCTACTCTCTGGAACCCCATGGACTGCAACATGCCAGGCCTCCCTGTCTATCATCAACTCCCAGAGCTTACTCAGACTCATGTCCATCAAGTTGGTGATGCCATCCAACCATCTCATCCTCTGTAGTCCCCTTCTTCTCCTGCCTTCAACCTTTCCCAGCATCAAGGTCTTTTCCAATGGTAGAGGATTTTGGTAAATTTCTTTTACAAAGAGGGATCTGGTTTCACACTTTTCTGCATCTTGATTTTTCTCACTCAGTGATATCTTGTAGAAATCTCTGTGAAATCTTCTGTTAGAGCATTCACTGGATCTTTCCCACGGCTGCTTCATGTTCCACATAAGGAAAGCATATCTTCTCTGTGTGCACAGCTTTCACCTGATGCACACCAACTATTATGATGGCCCAGAGTGGCTGCTGGGCTTGACGTATTTTAAATTTTAACAGATGCAGCCCAACTGTTTTTCGGGAGGCCTGATATCCAGTAAGACCTGTGCTTCTTCTTGCTGTGGACACTGGCACCCAGTGTGCAGGGCTGTCACAACTACACAGGACCAGCCTGCTCCAGCTCGCCACATGTTCCACAGGTATGCACAAAGCCTCTGCAAAACCACATCACCTTGTTTCTTCAGCTTTCCTCATGCATGCATGCATGCTCAGTTGTTCATTCAGGTCCAACTCTCTGTGACCCCATGGGCTGTAGCCCACCAGCCTCCGCTGTCCATGGAATTTTCCAGGCAAGAATACTGGAGTGGGTTGCCATTTTGTTCTCCAAAGGATCTTCCCCACCCAGGGACTGAATCCAAGTCTTTGGCATCACCTGCACTGGTGGGCAGATTCTTTACTACTGTGCCACCTGGGAAGCCCTTCAACTGTCCTCAGGCCCAGCTAAACTTCATCAGAGGATCAACACCACTTCAGTTCAGTTCAGTTGCCCAGTCGTGTCCGACTCTTTGCGACCCCAGGAATCCCAGCACGCCAGGCCTCCCTGTCCACCACCAACTCCCAGAGTTCACTCAGACTCATGTCCATCAAGTCAGTGATGCCATCCAGCCATCTCATCCTCTGTCGTCCCCTTCTCCTCCTGCCCCCAATCCCTCCCAGCATCAGAGTTTTTTCCAGTGAGTCCACTGTTCGCATAAGGTGGCCAAAGTGCTGGAGTTTCAGCTTCAGCATCAGTTCTACCAATGAACACCCAGGGCTGATCTCCTTCGGAATGGGCTGGTTGGATCTCCTTGCAGTCCAAGGGACTCTCAAGAGTAAAAATCATACCCACATTCCTCTGTACAGTTTTAATCTCAGAGAAGAAATGTTGCCCATCAATGGTCTAGGGGACAAGGGCAGCTTGGGCCTCTCCCCCTGCCCTTCCCCTCTCACTGTATCCAGGCCCCTCTGATGTCTTGCTTGTCCAGAGGGAGCTGCTAAACCACACCTGTAGCCACCCCTTCTGAGGGCCAGTGTCCATTGTCAGAGTCAGAACCATCTAAACCAGACGTCTCTATACTCTCTCAGATCAGAGAGATCTTGGCTCTCGGAAATACCTAAGCGGTCCATTTGTCAAGCAGGTCAAAACACTTAGCAAGTATGTATATACTAATAACTTAGCTGTCTGAAAGCTGTATACATAAATTCCAAAGGGGACTATTTTTCTTTCATTTTTACATAACTTCCACTAGTTACTAACTGGGTATGTGGGCTTGTTGGACGCTGCATAGGCGCTCAGTCCTCGCAGATTGTTCGCCGCCTGCCCCACGATGACTTCCACGTGGTACAGAAACGCCTCTTTAGTATGAAAGTGCCGCAGTGTCACCTGCGGTGGCCACGACCTCGAGCCAGCAGCTTCGCCCGCGTCCAGCAGAGGGCGCTGCGTGTCCCCAGAACTGAGCATGCGCGGCCCAGCAGCTCCTCCTCCGGGATTCCCGGAATCCATGCCACTCATCCCTCCGCTGGTGCCCACAGAAATGAGGTAGGGTCTGGAAGCAGAGGCGGGTCCTGGGCTGAGACGTCGCCCTCCCAGGCAGGAGTCTGGCTCAGGAGTCGTCGCCAGCATAGAGTACAGGCGCCGGGGCCTCTGCACCCGGGACCCCATCTGGGCGCGGCTTGTCCCCAGGCGCTCGCGGCCGGCGGGCGCCAGCGCTGGGGCGGGAGCGGGACGCGCACTGAGTTCGGAAGGCTCCTGAGTGATAGGAACACGACTGTCCCCGGCCACCGCCGAGAGCGCGCCGGAGGGACTTTGGGGACTGCGGGCAGCCCTATCCTGGGCCATGTGACAACAAACCAAGAGCAGAGTCTCTCTGACAATGAGCCAGGCATGGTCCACCGTTCGGTACCCACAAACCAGGACCGGCCCGGGTGTGTCCGCGGCCTCTGCTGTCCCGGGAGCCATCCGGGGCTGGGGCCCGGGCCACGAACACAGCTGGGGACACGGAAGACGCTCTAAAGACGTTTAAAAGAACGGACTACACAGAATGCGCGAGGGCTTTGATGGTGGCTCAGCCAGTAAAGAATCTGCCTGCAGTGTGGGAGACCCGGTTCAGTCCTTGGACCTGGAAGATCCCTTGGAGAAGCAAATGGCAATCCACTCTTGCTTGGAAAATCGCACGGACAGAAGAGCCTAGCAGGCTACAGTCTATGGGGCCGGGAAGAGTCGGGCAGGACTGAGGCAGTAACACACAGGATGACAAAAAATATACAAGCAGTATTCACAGTATTTACTTTGGAAGTGAGAATATAAGCTGTTTTTCTGCACCTCTCTAAACGTTATAAATTACATCGGTATCACCAGAATAAACTTTTTAAAGCTGGTTTTCTCACAAAGCCGGGCATTCCTCTCCATCCAGAAGGGCTAAAGTCTGAAAAAGGGCATCCCAAACTCAGATGTTTTCAGGTGCCTGGTGAGCTGGGTAAATGAGAAGGCAGAACTGAGCATGTGGCAATAGGGAGGTGGGAGGACTGCAGAGAACCAGCTGCTCTGCCGGAAGCAAGCTTCTCCAGCTCAAACTCANAGCCCAACTGTTTTTCGGGAGGCCTGATATCCAGTAAGACCTGTGCTTCTTCTTGCTGTGGACACTGGCACCCAGTGTGCAGGGCTGTCACAACTACACAGGACCAGCCTGCTCCAGCTCGCCACATGTTCCACAGGTATGCACAAAGCCTCTGCAAAACCACATCACCTTGTTTCTTCAGCTTTCCTCATGCATGCATGCATGCTCAGTTGTTCATTCAGGTCCAACTCTCTGTGACCCCATGGGCTGTAGCCCACCAGCCTCCGCTGTCCATGGAATTTTCCAGGCAAGAATACTGGAGTGGGTTGCCATTTTGTTCTCCAAAGGATCTTCCCCACCCAGGGACTGAATCCAAGTCTTTGGCATCACCTGCACTGGTGGGCAGATTCTTTACTACTGTGCCACCTGGGAAGCCCTTCAACTGTCCTCAGGCCCAGCTAAACTTCATCAGAGGATCAACACCACTTCAGTTCAGTTCAGTTGCCCAGTCGTGTCCGACTCTTTGCGACCCCAGGAATCCCAGCACGCCAGGCCTCCCTGTCCACCACCAACTCCCAGAGTTCACTCAGACTCATGTCCATCAAGTCAGTGATGCCATCCAGCCATCTCATCCTCTGTCGTCCCCTTCTCCTCCTGCCCCCAATCCCTCCCAGCATCAGAGTTTTTTCCAGTGAGTCCACTGTTCGCATAAGGTGGCCAAAGTGCTGGAGTTTCAGCTTCAGCATCAGTTCTACCAATGAACACCCAGGGCTGATCTCCTTCGGAATGGGCTGGTTGGATCTCCTTGCAGTCCAAGGGACTCTCAAGAGTAAAAATCATACCCACATTCCTCTGTACAGTTTTAATCTCAGAGAAGAAATGTTGCCCATCAATGGTCTAGGGGACAAGGGCAGCTTGGGCCTCTCCCCCTGCCCTTCCCCTCTCACTGTATCCAGGCCCCTCTGATGTCTTGCTTGTCCAGAGGGAGCTGCTAAACCACACCTGTAGCCACCCCTTCTGAGGGCCAGTGTCCATTGTCAGAGTCAGAACCATCTAAACCAGACGTCTCTATACTCTCTCAGATCAGAGAGATCTTGGCTCTCGGAAATACCTAAGCGGTCCATTTATCAAGCAGGTCAAAACACTTAGCAAGTATGTATATACTAATAACTTAGCTGTCTGAAAGCTGTATACATAAATTCCAAAGGGGACTATTTTTCTTTCATTTTTACATAACTTCCACTAGTTACTAACTGGGTATGTGGGCTTGTTGGACGCTGCATAGGCGCTCAGTCCTCGCAGATTGTTCGCCGCCTGCCCCACGATGACTTCCACGTGGTACAGAAACGCCTCTTTAGTATGAAAGTGCCGCAGTGTCACCTGCGGTGGCCACGACCTCGAGCCAGCAGCTTCGCCCGCGTCCAGCAGAGGGCGCTGCGTGTCCCCAGAACTGAGCATGCGCGGCCCAGCAGCTCCTCCTCCGGGATTCCCGGAATCCATGCCACTCATCCCTCCGCTGGTGCCCACAGAAATGAGGTAGGGTCTGGAAGCAGAGGCGGGTCCTGGGCTGAGACGTCGCCCTCCCAGGCAGGAGTCTGGCTCAGGAGTCGTCGCCAGCATAGAGTACAGGCGCCGGGGCCTCTGCACCCGGGACCCCATCTGGGCGCGGCTTGTCCCCAGGCGCTCGCGGCCGGCGGGCGCCAGCGCTGGGGCGGGAGCGGGACGCGCACTGAGTTCGGAAGGCTCCTGAGTGATAGGAACACGACTGTCCCCGGCCACCGCCGAGAGCGCGCCGGAGGGACTTTGGGGACTGCGGGCAGCCCTATCCTGGGCCATGTGACAACAAACCAAGAGCAGAGTCTCTCTGACAATGAGCCAGGCATGGTCCACCGTTCGGTACCCACAAACCAGGACCGGCCCGGGTGTGTCCGCGGCCTCTGCTGTCCCGGGAGCCATCCGGGGCTGGGGCCCGGGCCACGAACACAGCTGGGGACACGGAAGACGCTCTAAAGACGTTTAAAAGAACGGACTACACAGAATGCGCGAGGGCTTTGATGGTGGCTCAGCCAGTAAAGAATCTGCCTGCAGTGTGGGAGACCCGGTTCAGTCCTTGGACCTGGAAGATCCCTTGGAGAAGCAAATGGCAATCCACTCTTGCTTGGAAAATCGCACGGACAGAAGAGCCTAGCAGGCTACAGTCTATGGGGCCGGGAAGAGTCGGGCAGGACTGAGGCAGTAACACACAGGATGACAAAAAATATACAAGCAGTATTCACAGTATTTACTTTGGAAGTGAGAATATAAGCTGTTTTTCTGCACCTCTCTAAACGTTATAAATTACATCGGTATCACCAGAATAAACTTTTTAAAGCTGGTTTTCTCACAAAGCCGGGCATTCCTCTCCATCCAGAAGGGCTAAAGTCTGAAAAAGGGCATCCCAAACTCAGATGTTTTCAGGTGCCTGGTGAGCTGGGTAAATGAGAAGGCAGAACTGAGCATGTGGCAATAGGGAGGTGGGAGGACTGCAGAGAACCAGCTGCTCTGCCGGAAGCAAGCTTCTCCAGCTCAAACTCAAGTTTAATCTTCATGAAAACCCTGAGGGCAGGCCCACTTTGAAGACAGGAAAAGGGGAAACGGGCCAAGATGACAAAGCAAGAAGCAGGGTGCAAGAAGCAGGGCGCTCGTTCGAGGGGGCGGGCAGTGTAGAGGCATGGGCGCCATCTGCCAGGCTGTGGTTGCACCTTCACACCCCACGCCTGTGGCCCAGACTGGTCCAGTGACCCTGGCCCATGAAGGAGTGACAGGGGACAGGAGTGACAGGAGTTCCCTGGCCTCGTTTCACCCACACAACAAAACCAGTTGGCTGACCACTCAGAGGGAGGTTGTAAGAGGAGTGAGGGGGGCCATGGGTGGAAACACTCGGAGAGTATGCACATCTCCAAGTATCAATATGAAAGACATACCAGTGCAACTTTAAAAGGGCACAGAGAGGAGGATCTTTACAGCTTTGGGGCAAAGAAAGATTTCTTAAGACAATAAAAGAGCATAAACAAAAAGGAAAAGATTGATATTTAAAACTTGTCTACATTAAAATGAATAAATTCTGGTCTTTAAAAGATACTGTAAAGAAAACTAAAAGAAAGCAACAAACCAGAAAAAAGAGATATTTGTGATACATATACTTGAAAAATGATTCAAACCCAGAATATATGTAATTTTTTTTAGTCTATGATGCAAGAGGAAAAAGACAACAGCTTAAAACCTAAAACTTCCTACTTCCTAAGAAAGGAGGGCCAGAATATGTGTGAGAAATATCCAACCTATGTTCAAGGAAACATAAATTAAAAACAATGATATGCAAGTCCACATTCCCTAGATTAGCAAAAATTAAAAGCTCTGCCAATATAGAGAAGACTTAGATAAAAAAAAGTTCATACACAGCTGCTGCTGCTAAGTCGCTTCAGTCGTATCCAACTCTGTGTGACCCCGTAGACGGCAGCCCACCAGGCTCCCCCGTCCCTGGGATTCTCCAGGCAAGAACACTGGAGTGGGTTGCCATTTCCTTCTCCAATGCAGGAAAGTGAAAAGTGAAAGTGAAGTGGCTCAGTCTAGTGGAACTGTAAGCTGGAGCAATCGCTGTAACACGGTATCTGGGAAAGGTGGGCATACAGCAGTGGTGCCTCCGGATGGCCCAGGATTCCACTCCTCATGGTGTTTCTGTTGTTCAGTCGCTCAGTCATGTCGGACTCTGCAACCCCATGGACTGCAGCATGCCAGGCTTCCCCGTCCTTCACCATCTCCTCGAGTTTGCTCAAACTCATGTCCATTGAGTCAGTCCGTCTCATCCTCTATTGTCTCCTTCTGCTCCTGTCCTCAATCTTTCCCAGCATCAGAGTCTTTTCCAATGAGTCAGCTCTTCATATTAGGGGGCCAAAGTATTAGAGCTTCAGCTTCAGCATCCTTCCTTCCAATGAATGTTCAGGACTGATTTCCTTTACAATTGACTGAGTTGATCTCCTTGCTGTCCAAGAGACTCTCGAGAGTCTTCTCCAACACCACGGTTCAAAAGTATCAATTCTTCAGCACTTAGCCTTTTTTATTGCCCAGCTTTCACATCCATACATGATTACTGGAAAAATCATAGCTTTGACTATATGGACCTTTGTTGGCAAAGTGATGTCTCTGCTTTTAAATATGTTGTCTAGGTTTGTCGCTGCTTTTCTCCCAAGGAGCAAGCATCTTTTAATTTCATGGTTGCAATCACTATCTGCAGTGATTTTGGAGCCCAAGAAATAAGTCTGTCACTGTTTCCATTGTTTCCCCATCTATTTGTCATGAAGTGATGGGACTGGATGCCATGATCTTAGTTTTCTGAATGTTGAGTTTTAAGCCAGCTTTTTCACTCTCATCTTTCACTTTCATCAAGAGGTTCTTTAGTTCCTCACTTTCTGCCATAAGGGCAGTATCATCTGCATATCTGAGGTTATTGATATTTCTCCCGGCAATCTTGACTCCAGCTTGTGCTTCACCCAGTCCAGCATTTCTCATGATGTGCTCTGCATATAAGTTAAATAAGCAGGGTGACAATATACAGCCTTGACGTACTCCTTTTCCTATTTGGAACCAGTCTGTTGATCCATGTCCAGTTCTAACTGTTGCTTCTTGACTTGCATAGAGATTTCTCAAGAGGCAGGTCAGGTGGTCTGGTATTCCCATCTCTCTCAGAATTTTCCACAGTTTATTGTGATCCACACAGTCAAAGGCTTTGGCATAGTCAATAAAGCAGAAATAGATGTTTCTCTGGAACTCTCCTGCTTTTTTGATGATCCAGTGGATGTTGGCAATTTGATCTCTGGTTCCTCTGCCTTTTCTAAAACCAGCTTGAACATCTGGAAGTTCACAGTTCATGTATTGCTGAAGCCTGGCTTGGAGAATTTTGAGCATTACTTTACTAGCATGTGAGATGAGTGCAATTGTGTGGTAGTTTGAGCATTCTTTGGTATTGCCTTTCTTTGAGGTTGGAATGAAAACGGAACTTTTCCAGTCCTGTGGCCACTGCTGAGTTTTCCAAATTTACTGGCATATTGAGTGCAGCACTTACATCATCTTTCAGGATTTGAAATAGCTCAACTGGAATTCTATCACCTCCACTAGCTTTGTTCATAGTGATGCTTCCTAAGGCCTACTTGACTTCACATGCCAGGATGTCTGGCTCTAGGTGAGTGATCACACCATTATGATTATCTTGGTCATGAAGATCTTTTTTGTACAGTTCTGTGTATTCTTGCCACCTCTTCTTAATATCTTCTGCTTCTGTTAGGCCCATACCATTTCTATCCTTTATTGTGCCCATCTTTGCATGAAATGTTCTCTTGGTATCTCTAATTTACTTGAAGAACTCTCTAGTCTTTCCCATTCTATTGTTCTCCTTTATTTCTTTGGACTGATCACTGAGGGAGGCTTTCTTATTTCTCTTTGGTATTCTTTGGAACTCTGTGTACCTGGACCCATGTAAAAGAATGTTTGTGCTAGCAATGTTTAAAAAAAAACTGTAACCAACCCAAATGGCCTTACTGAAGAGGAAATGGATGGCCTATGTTCAATTTCATGTGGTCTGACCTAATATCTTGTTTTAAATTACATATGCAGGAGGGAAAACTATTAAGAAAAGTAAGGGAATTTGGGGACCTTCCCAGGTGGTGCTAGTGATAAAGAACCCGCCTGCCAATGCAGGGGACTGAAGAGATGTGCGTTCAATCCCTGGGTCAGGAAGATCCCTTGGAGGAGGGCATGGCAACCCAGTCATCTTCTTGGAATCCCATGGACAGAGGAGCCTGGTGGGCTACAGAGTTGCAAAGAGTTGGACATGATTGAAACAATTTAGCACACACACACACACAAGGGAATAATTAATACAAATTTTAGAAATATGATAACATCTAATAGGGGGACAATATCAGAGTGAGGCATGTGGGATGGGGAGAGGAGAGGCATTGCCTCTAAAGTACCTTGAATGGACTTCCCTGGTGGTCCAGTGGTTAAGAATCTGCCTACCAATGCTGAGGACACAGGTTCAGTCCCTGGTCCAGGAAGATCCCACACACTGTGGAGCAACAAGGCCCATGAGCCACAACTACTGAACCCATGCGCATAGAGCCCTTGCTTCATGACAGAAGAAGCCACCGCAATGAGAAGCCCATGCACCTCAGCAAAGAGCAGGCCCCGCTCAACACAAATAGAGAAAGCCCGCACAGCAATGAAGACCTACCATGGCCAGTAAATAAGTCTTTAAAAAAGAAAAGAAAATACAGGAGGAAAGCTAAGTAACTGTGGTGGTTTTGTTACTTTTTTCTCTTTTCTTCATTTGCATTTATTTAAACGTAGTTGTCAAAACATTTGAGTGAAATTGGGTCTCCTTTGGTAAGTAAAGGACCTGAAAATAACATTTTTAAAATGAACAGGCAAAGTCTTCAGATCATCCACAACACAGATGTAGTGTTCCCTTCTTTTTCTCAAACTCTGAAGCACCCAGTTTTTCTAGTCTTAAAAGCTTCCCAGGGAACAGGACTTCCCTGGTGGTCAAGTGGTTAAGACTACACCCTTCCACTGCAAGGGGCCTGAGTTTAATTCCTGGTCAGGGAACTAGATCCTGCATGCCACAACTAAGCCCCAGCACAGCCAGGTTTAAAAAAAAAAAAAAAAAAAAAAGGTTAGAAGAACAGTATATTTGTGATGGAATGTATTGTCACTTGTTGATAATCGAAAGACCATTATCCCCTTGTAACAGCTTTAAGAAATAGCCTTTTTAAGGCATACATTGTGTAGCTCTTATCTTATTCCCTGCTATATATAGTACAGATGACATTCACATTTATACAAGTAGTAAGCATTTGCTGTATTGAAAGTTCTTTAGTGCTAATCCTAGCAGTATAGAGTTACAGCACATAATTTTTAACATTTAATTGCAGGTACAGGCTTCCTTGGTGGCTCAGCTGGTAAAGAATCCACCTGCAATGCAGGAGACCTGGGTTCAATCTCTGGGTTGGGAAGATCCCCTGGAGAAGGGAACGATTACCCACTCCAGTATTCTGGCCTGGAGAATTCCATGGAAGAGAAAGTCCATGGGGTCTCAAAGAGTCAGACACAACTCAGAGCAACTTTCACTTTCACATATATTAAGTATGGTATGTTTCATGGACTGCAGGAAATTGGCCATTTTTGTCTTGAATTTACTACTGACGATCTANTCAATCTCTGGGTTGGGAAGATCCCCTGGAGAAGGGAACGATTACCCACTCCAGTATTCTGGCCTGGAGAATTCCATGGAAGAGAAAGTCCATGGGGTCTCAAAGAGTCAGACACAACTCAGAGCAACTTTCACTTTCACATATATTAAGTATGGTATGTTTCATGGACTGCAGGAAATTGGCCATTTTTGTCTTGAATTTACTACTGACGATCTAATCTAAACAGTTCTGCTAAGCGCTGATATGTTAGAAAGAAAAGTAAAAGCCAAACTTTATTGTTTCTTTTTGCCATTTGGTAGCATTTTACACACCAGCTTCAATCTTCAGAATATCCTGGATTCAGTAGAAAACCATTTAAATGAAGTTTTATGCAATAAAAACTTCTCAGCAGTCAAAATTTATATTAAAAAAATACATGCAAAACATACTTTTCTGAAAACACTTGACTTTGAAAAAAGCAGCAAACTACACAAATGCAAAATGAAAACAGCATTTCAACTCCACCAAAAGTAGTCATCAAATTCATGTCACTGTATGGCAAAAACCTCCACGATATTGTAAAGTAATTAACCTCCAATTAAAATTTAAAAGAAAAAAAGTAGTCATCATAAAATATGTAAAAGTCACCTAACTTCTCTAAGCACTATTCACTTTTTAAGTGGAAGATGATAACTAATATTGTCCACAAACAGTATCCCAACTCTAGGGCAAGTTTTAGAAAGTCTTCAACCTCTTGCTTTAATGGCGACTAAATGAGTAGGATGGAGATCTGGAACGTGGTCTGTGTCCTTCACGACTACAGTAGGGAGGAGGTGACCGTCTTCTGCATATCTGATCCCTGTCTTGAGTGGCTCTCCGCCTCCTCCTCCACCTCCTCCTCTGGATGTTCTGCTATAATAGGCCTGATCATCAGAGCCTCCATCCTACCCTCTGCCATAGTAACCCCAACTGCCAGTAATCCCACAGGGAGGTCGCCCCATGTAAATTCCTGGTGTTGGAGTATGTGGCCTTTTTGTTCTGGAGAAATCAACTGTGATCCTATGTCCACCAAGCTCCATTCCATTTGCACACTTTGTTGCTTCCTTGGCATCATCTACATTTTCAAAGTAACAGAGACAAATCCCTATTGAACATCTAGACTGTTGGTCACACACAACAAACCTGTCAAATTGGGCCATATTTAGAGAACACTTCTTTAGATCTCTTTCTGTAGTATCTAAGCACAGTCCAACACAGCAGGACAACAGATGGGATCAGGATTTGCTGGATTCTCAGCATGATCCCTGTGAGTAGACCTGGNTCTGTTTCACGTATGGTAATACACATGTTCAATGCTATTCTCTCAAATCAGCCCACCCTTGCCTTCTCCCATAGAGTCCAAAAGTCTGTTCTTTACATCTATGTCTCTTTTGCTGTCTCGCATATAGGGTCATCATTAACATCTGTCTAAATTCCATATATATGCAATAGTATACTGTATTGGTGTTTTTCTTTCTGACTTACTTCACTCTATATAATACGCTCCATTTTCATCCACCTCATTAGAACGGATTCAAATGCATTCTTTTTAATAGCTGAGTAATATTCCATTGTGTATATGTACGATAGCTTTCTTATCCATTCGTCTGCTGATGAACATCTAAGTTGCTTCCATGTCCTGGCTATTACAAACAGTGCTGTGATGAACATTGGGGTACACATGTCTCTTTCAATTCTGGTTTCCTTGGTGTATATGCCCAGCAGTGGGATTGCTGGGTCATATGACAGTTCTATTTCCAGTTTTTTAAGAACTCTCCACAGTGTTCTCCATAATGGCTGTTCTAATTTGCGTTCCCACCAACAGTGTAAGAGGGTTTTCTTTTCTCTGCACCCTCTCCAGCATTTATTGTTTGTAGACTTTTTGATGGCAGCCATTCTGACTGGTGTGAGATAGTACCTCATTGTGGTTTTGATGCATTTCAGAGAGGGCATCCTTAAGACAATTATATTTTTTAAATGAGAAAGGTAAAAGAGCCCAAGTGGAAGTAAGTTTTCTATGGTTTTATTGCAGTAGTAAAAAAACATCAGTACAGTGGCCTCTGGTAATTTGTGTGTACATATTGTTATACCTAAAGTAATCACCAAATAAAAGTATACATGGAGACTTAAATCTATGATGAAATTATATTTTAGCTCCCCCTAAATTTTCAAATAACCCAGAGAGATGTATGAAAAAGGGAACAGAGGACCAAGAAACAGAAAAATATTAGAAATATTGGAAATATTGAGATCCCTATATCTCTTATCTGAATAGGTACATAATACTCACTTTCTCTTAGTGAAGTCTCTTGACTATTAAAGTAAGCTTTAAAATCACATTTATATAAACAAATCAAGATGAAATTCTAAAAAAATACCCAAGCAGTCCAGGGGAAGCAAGAAAAGAGAAACAAAGTAATGAGCAACCCAGAAACAAACATAAAATAAATAATGACATGGCAAATTTAAGCCTTAACGTTTTGATAATTATTTTAAATATAAATAATTGGAAGTAGACCAATTAAAATAGGTTGACAAAATGGATTATACAAAACACAACTCATTCATCTGTTTGACGTTTAGTTTATTTCCATGTGCTGGCTATTGTAAATAGTGCTACCATGAACATTCAAAATTGGATCATTTGTAGAGATGTGGATGGACCTGGAGTCTGTCATACAGAGTGAAATAATTCATAAAGAGAAAAACAAATATTGTATATTAATGCATAAATATGTAATGTAGAAAAATAGTATAAAAAGTAGTACAAAAAATAGAAGAAAAAAAATGAACTTATTTCCAAGGTAGGAATAGAGACACAGATGTAGAGAACATACCTGTGGACACCAGGGTGAGGAGTGTAGGATGAATTGACATACGTGTATTACTACGTGTAAAATAGTCATCTAGTGGGAACTGGCATACAGCACAGGGAGCTCACAGCTCAGTGCTCTGTGATGACCTAGAGGGCAGGGATGGGTGGAGGTCAGAGGGAGGCCCAAGAAAGAAGAGATATATGTATACATATAGCACTGAAGAATTGATGCTTTTGAACTGTGGTGTTGGAGAAGACTCTTGAGAGCCCCTTGGACTGCAAGGAGATCCAACCAGTCCACTCTAAAGGAGATCAGTCCTGGGTGTACTTTGGGAGGACTGATGCTAAAGCTGAAACTCCAGTACTTTGGCCACCTCATGTGAAGAGTTGACTCATTGGAAAAGACTCTGATGCTGGGAGGGATTGGGGGCAGGAGGAGAAGGGGACAGCAGAGGATGAGATGGCTGGATGGCATCACCGAATCGATGGACATGAGTTTGAGTGAACTCCAGGAGTCGGTGATGGACAGGGAGGCCTGGTGTGCTGCGATTCATGGGGTCGCAAAGAGTCGGACACGACTGAGTGACTGAACTGAACTGATAGCTGATTCACTTCATTATCCAGCAGAAACTAACATAACATTGTAAAGCAGCTATACTCTGATTAAAAGAGAAAACACCACAATTTAACTGTATGCTATCTACAAGACAGTCACTTGAAACATGACAATGTAGGTAGGTTGAAAGGTAAAAGATAAGAAAAGATACATTATGCAAACATTATCAGAAAAACTTAATAGAGACAATAAGAAATATTACAAATTTAAAAGGAATCAATTCACCAGGAAGATATAATGATTCTAAGTATGTATGCACCAAACATCAGAGGGCTTCCCTGGTGGCTCAGATGGTAAAGAATCCGCCTGCAATGCAGGAGACCTGGGTTCAGTCCCTGGGTTGGGAAGATACCCTGGAGGAGGGCAAGACAACCCACTGCAGTATTCTTGCTTGGAGAATCCCATGGACAGAGGAGCCTGGTGGGGTTGCAAAGAGTCTGACACAAGTGAACAACTAAGCACAGCACAGCACAAACATAAGAATCTTGAAACACATGAAGTTGAAAAAAAAATCAGAAATATCCACAACCAGCGTTAGGGACTTTAACATCCTGCTTTTGGCAATTGATTAAAAAAAAAAAAAAAAAAACTAAACAGGCGGTCCAGTGGTTAGGACTCTGCACTTTCACTGCTGAGGGCCTAGGTTCAACTTGATTGGGGAACTGATATCCCACAAGCCATGAGGTGTGGCCAAAAAAAAAAAAAAAGACTAGACGAAATCAGTAAAGACAAGGACAAACTGAGCAACAGTATCAAACAGGATTTAACTAACGTTTATAGAACATTCTAGCCAACAACAGAAGAGTACACATTCTTTTTTCAAGTGTCCACAGTATACTCACGAAGGTTAACCATATCCTGGATCATACAGCAAACCTTAACAAATTTAAAAGAATTGAAATCCTATATCATATACCCCCTTACCATAAAGGAATTAAACTAAAAATCAATAACAACAGGAAAGACAATAGGAATCTCCAAATACTTGGGAACTAAACTACAGATGTCTAAACAATTGTTGAGTCAATGAAGCAGCCTCGAGTGAAATTTAAAAACATAGAACTGAACAAAAATAAAATACAACATATAAAAATTGGTGAGGTATGGCTAAAGCAGTGCTAACAGGGAAATACATAGTATTAAATGCTTACATTAGGAAAGAGGAAAAGTTCATATCAATAATCTTAGTTCCTACCTAAAGAAACTAGGAAAAGAAGAGCAAAATAAACCCAAAGCAAGAGGAAAGAAGGAAAGAATAAAAACAGAAATTGATGAAATTGAAAACGGGGAGAAAAAAGAGAAAAATCAGTGAAGCAAAAAGCAAGTCTTCAGAAGATTAATAAAAGTGACAAAGCTTGAGTTAGACTGAGAAAACTAAAAAGATGCAAGTTACCAATATCAGGATTAAGGAGGCGATATTGCTACAGATCCTGTAGCCATTAAAAGGATAAAAGGGAAGTATCATAAAAACTCTACACACATAAGTCCAACAAAGTAGATGAACACACCAATTCCTAGAGTGTCACAAACTACTTAAACGTACCCAAAATGAAATAGATAACTTGAATAAATTCAATTATCTATTAAAGACATTGAATCTATAAATTAAAAGCCTCCCCCCAAAAAGAAATCTTCATGCTTCTATAGATTCCCTGGAGAAGTTTATCAAAAATTTAAGGAACTAATTCTACACGTTCTCTTCTAGAAAAAAGAAGAGGAAGGAATACTTTTCAACTCATTTTATGAGGCCCTGAAACCAAAAGCAGACAAAAACCATACTAAAAAAAAAAAAAAAAAAAACCTATAGACCAATATCACTCACAGATTTAAATCTAAAACTTTTCAACAAAATATTATCAAAATGAACAATATCAATAGTATGTGAACCGAGAACTTCCAGATGTTCATCTTGGATTTAGAAAAAGCAGAGAAACCAGAGATCAAATTGCCATTTGTTGGATCACAGAAAAAAGCAAGAGAATTCTGAAAAGCATCTACTTCTGCTTTATTGACCACACCAAAGACTTTGACTGTGGATCACAAAAAACTGTGGAAAATTGTTAGAGATGTAATAGCAGACCACCTTTCCTGTCTCCCAAGAAACTTGTATGTAGGTCATGAAGCAAGTTAGAACTGGACATGGAACAACAGACTGGTTTAAAATTAGGAAAGGATTATGTCAAGATCGTATACTGTCACTCTGCTTATTTAACTTATATACAGAGTACATCATTCAAAATGCTGGGCTGGATGAAGCACAAGCTGGAATCAAGATTGTCAGGAGAAATATCAATAACCTCAATTATGCAGATAACACCCTTATGGCAGAAAGCGAAGAGGAACTAAAGAGCCTCTTGATGAAGGTGAAAGGGGAGAGTCAAAAAGCTGGCTTAAAACATAACATTCAAGAAACTAAAATCATGGCATCCGGTCCCATAGCTTCATGACAGATGGGGAAACAATGGAAACAGTGACAGACTTTATTTTCTTGGGCTCCAAAATCACTGCAGATGGTGAGTGCAGCCATGAAATCAAAAGACGCTTGCTCCTTGGAAGAAAAGTTATGACCAACCTAGACAGCATATTAAAAAGCAGAGACATTACTTTGCCAACAAAGGTCCATCTAGTCAAAGCTATGGTTTTTCCAGCAGTCATGTATGGATGTGAGAGTTAGACCATAAAGAAGGCTGAGAACCAAAGATGCTTTTGAACTGTGGTGTTGGAGAAGACTCTTGAGAGTCCCTTGGACAGCAAGGAGATCAAATCAGTCAATCCTAAAGGAAATCAATCCTGAATATTCATTGCTGCTGACGCTGAAGCTCCAATACTTTGGCCAGCTGATGCAAATAAGTGACTCATGGAAGAACTGACCCTGATGCTGGGAAAGATTGAAGGCAGGAGAAGGAGACAACAGAGAATGAGTTGGTTGGATGGCATCACAGACTCGATGGACATGAGTTTGAGCAAGCTCCAGGAGTTGATGATGGACAGGGAAGCATGGCATGCTGCAATCCGTGGGGTCAAAAGAACTGGACAGGACTGAGCGACTGAACTGAACTGAACCAAGTAGGATTTACTCCAGGGATGCCAGGTTGCTTCAATGTTTGAAAATCAATAAATATAATTGATCAATAGGCTAAAAAAGAAAGTTTACCTGATCATATTGACTGACGCAGCAAAAAGAATTTTAAATAATTCAATACCACTTCATAACAAGAAAAAACTCTCAGAAAACTAGAAATAAAGGGGAACATCCTCAACTTGATAAAAGGTATCTACAAAAAAATCTTATAGCTAACATCAGATTTAGCAATTAGACATCTGCCCTCTTAAATCTTATGAAACATAATTCTGGAAGTTCTAGCCTGAAAAATAAAGCTAGAAAGAAAATAAAAGGCATACATATTGGAAATGAAAAAATAAAAGAGTCCCAATTTGCAGACAACTTGTTTATCTACATAGATATCCTATGAAAAATAAAATTCCCACAATAAATGAGTTTAGCAAGGTTACAGAATACCAGATAAACATTCATAAATCAATTGTATTTCCTATATACTAGCAACAAACAAACAGGTGAAAACTGGAGTTAAAAACAGAAAACCATGTACAATTTCTTCAAAATATTAAGTATGTTATAAATGTAACAAAACACACATAGGACTTGTATGCTGAAGAATACAAAACTGATGATAGAAGTCAAAGAGGCTTATAGCAAATAGAGAGATATTTTGCGTTCATGAATTAGAAGATCTACATGGTAAAGCTGTCAGTTCTCCCTGCTATTTCTCCCCAAACAGCATTAACCAAAATGCCAGAAAGATTTTATTTTGGTTGCTGTAAAGAAGATCATTTTAAAATTTACATGGAAAGTTAAAAGAACAAGAATAGCTAAAATCATTTGGGGGAAAAAAAACACACAGAGAGAGAAAGAGGAACCACCTACTTGATGCTGAAACTGTGCAGCTACAGTAATCCAGACTGAGTGGTGTTGGCAGAGGGGCAGACTCAGCAATTCTCCCAAGTGACTTTTCACAAAACTGCAAAACCAGTTCAGCAGAGGAAGGATACATCTTTCAGCAAATGGTGCTGAACAATTGGGCATCCATTGGCAAAAACATGACCATCAACCCAAATCTCACATCTTGTTGTTGCTCAGTTGTTCAGTCGTGTCCAACTCTTGGTGACCCCATGGTGTGCAGCACGCCAGGCTTCCGTATCTATCACCAACTCCCAGAGATTGCTCAAACTCATGTGCATCGAGTTGACGATGCCATCCATATCTTCATCCTCTGTCATCCCCTTCTCCTCCTGCCTTCAATCTTTCCCAACAGCAGAGTCTTTTCTAATGGTCAGTCCTTCACATCAGATGGCCAAAGTATTGGAGCAACAGTCCTTCCAATGAATATTCAGGATTGATTTCCTTTAGGATTGACTGGTTTGATCTCCTTGCTGTCCAACGGACTCTCAAGAGTCTTCTCCAACACCACAGTTCAAAAGCATCAATTCTTCGGTGCTCAGCCTTCTTTATGGTCTAACTCTCACATCCATTACTGTAGCTGCACAGTTTCGTGACTACTGGAAAAACCATAACTTTGACTAGATGGACCTTTGTCAGCAAAGTAATGTCTCTGCTTTTTAATATGCTGTCTAGGTGGTCATAGCTTTTCTTCCAAGGAGCAAGCGTCTTTTAAATAATTGTCTCACATCTTACAAATGATTTAATCCTAAATGGACATGGGTTTAAATATTAAATGTTAAACTATTTCAAAAATTTAGGAAGAAACATAAGCGAAAATCTTCAGGACCTCAAGCTAAGCAAAGAGTTCCTAGACAAAGAAAACCTGGATTAATTGAACTTCATCAAAATTAAAACTTCATTCCATAAAAGAAGCTGTTAAGGGGATGAAAAGACAAACTACAATCTGAGAGAAAACATTTGAAACCAATTATCTTACAAAGGACTTGTGTTTAAGACATATAACTAATTAAAAATTCAACAGTAAAAAGCAGAATACAGCAGAGAACAGCAACAACAGTTAGAAAATAGACATATAATGTGAACAGGGGAGATACAAACTGAAAATCATGCAAAAAAATGCTTGACATATTAACCACTGTGGAAATGCAAATTAAGGCCACAATGAAATATCACTACATGTTTGTTAGAATGATTAAATGTAAAAATCGTGACTACACCAAAAACTACTGAGGAAGCAAAGACTCTGTATCTGTTATATATTTCTGATGGGAACATGAAATGATACAGCCAGTCTTGAAAATAGTATGATATTTTTAATAGGCCTAAACAGTATTTACAAAACTATCTAGCAATTGTACTCTTAGACATTTATCCCAAATAAATGAAAATGTGTTCACGCAGAAACCTATATGTAAATGATCATCCAGCTTTATTCATAAAAGCCCAAANAGCTGGCTTAAAACATAACATTCAAGAAACTAAAATCATGGCATCCGGTCCCATAGCTTCATGACAGATGGGGAAACAATGGAAACAGTGACAGACTTTATTTTCTTGGGCTCCAAAATCACTGCAGATGGTGAGTGCAGCCATGAAATCAAAAGACGCTTGCTCCTTGGAAGAAAAGTTATGACCAACCTAGACAGCATATTAAAAAGCAGAGACGTTACTTTGCCAACAAAGGTCCATCTAGTCAAAGCTATGGTTTTTCCAGCAGTCATGTATGGATGTGAGAGTTAGACCATAAAGAAGGCTGAGAACCAAAGATGCTTTTGAACTGTGGTGTTGGAGAAGACTCTTGAGAGTCCCTTGGACAGCAAGGAGATCAAACCAGTCAATCCTAAAGGAAATCAATCCTGAATATTCATTGCTGCTGACGCTGAAGCTCCAATACTTTGGCCAGCTGATGCAAATAAGTGACTCATGGAAGAACTGACCCTGATGCTGGGAAAGATTGAAGGCAGGAGAAGGAGACAACAGAGAATGAGTTGGTTGGATGGCATCACAGACTCGATGGACATGAGTTTGAGCAAGCTCCAGGAGTTGATGATGGACAGGGAAGCATGGCATGCTGCAATCCGTGGGGTCAAAAGAACTGGACAGGACTGAGCGACTGAACTGAACTGAACCAAGTAGGATTTACTCCAGGGATGCCAGGTTGCTTCAATGTTTGAAAATCAATAAATATAATTGATCAATAGGCTAAAAAAGAAAGTTTACCTGATCATATTGACTGACGCAGCAAAAAGAATTTTAAATAATTCAATACCACTTCATAACAAGAAAAAACTCTCAGAAAACTAGAAATAAAGGGGAACATCCTCAACTTGATAAAAGGTATCTACAAAAAAATCTTATAGCTAACATCAGATTTAGCAATTAGACATCTGCCCTCTTAAATCTTATGAAACATAATTCTGGAAGTTCTAGCCTGAAAAATAAAGCTAGAAAGAAAATAAAAGGCATACATATTGGAAATGAAAAAATAAAAGAGTCCCAATTTGCAGACAACTTGTTTATCTACATAGATATCCTATGAAAAATAAAATTCCCACAATAAATGAGTTTAGCAAGGTTACAGAATACCAGATATACATTCATAAATCAATTGTATTTCCTATATACTAGCAACAAACAAACAGGTGAAAACCGGAGTTAAAAACAGAAAACCATGTACAATTTCTTCAAAATATTAAGTATGTTATAAATGTAACAAAACACACATAGGACTTGTATGCTGAAGAATACAAAACTGATGACAGAAGTCAAAGAGGCTTATAGCAAATAGAGAGATATTTTGCGTTCATGAATTAGAAGATCTACATGGTAAAGTTGTCAGTTCTCCCTGATATTTCTCCCCAAACAGCATTAACCTAAATGCCAGAAAGATTTTATTTTGGTTGCTGTAAAGAAGATCATTTTAAAATTTACATGGAAAGTTAAAAGAACAAGAATAGCTAAAATCATTTGGAGGAAAAAAAACACACAGAGAGAGAAAGAGGAACCACCTACTTGATGCTGAAACTGTGCAGCTACAGTAATCCAGACTGAGTGGTGTTGGCAGAGGGGCAGACTCAGCAATTCTCCCAAGTGNATAGCTAAAATCATTTGGGGGAAAAAAAACACACAGAGAGAGAAAGAGGAACCACCTACTTGATGCTGAAACTGTGCAGCTACAGTAATCCAGACTGAGTGGTGTTGGCAGAGGGGCAGACTCAGCAATTCTCCCAAGTGACTTTTGACAAAACTGCAAAACCAGTTCAGCAGAGGAAGGATACATCTTTCAGCAAATGGTGCTGAACAATTGGGCATCTATTGGCAAAAACATGACCATCGACCCAAATCTCACATCTTGTTGTTACTCAGTTGTTCAGTCGTGTCCAACTCTTGGTGACCCCATGGTGTGCAGCACGCCAGGCTTCCGTATCTATCACCAACTCCCAGAGATTGCTCAAACTCATGTGCATCGAGTTGACGATGCCATCCATATCTTCATCCTCTGTCATCCCCTTCTCCTCCTGCCTTCAATCTTTCCCAACAGCAGAGTCTTTTCTAATGGTCAGTCCTTCACATCAGATGGCCAAAGTATTGGAGCAACAGTCCTTCCAATGAATATTCAGGATTGATTTCCTTTAGGATTGACTGGTTTGATCTCCTTGCTGTCCAACGGACTCTCAAGAGTCTTCTCCAACACCACAGTTCAAAAGCATCAATTCTTCGGTGCTCAGCCTTCTTTATGGTCTAACTCTCACATCCATTACTGTAGCTGCACAGTTTCGTGACTACTGGAAAAACCATAACTTTGACTAGATGGACCTTTGTCAGCAAAGTAATGTCTCTGCTTTTTAATATGCTGTCTAGGTGGTCATAGCTTTTCTTCCAAGGAGCAAGCGTCTTTTAAATAATTGTCTCACATCTTACAAATGATTTAATCCTAAATGNCATGACTACTGGAAAAACCATAAACTTTGACTAGATGGACCTTTGTCGGCAAAGTAATGTCTCTGCTTTTTAATATGCTGTCTAGGTGGTCATAGCTTTTCTTCCAAGGAGCAAGTGTCTTTTAAATAATTGTCTCACATCTTACAAATGATTTAATCCTAAATGGACATGGGTTTAAATATTAAATGTTAAACTATTTCAAAAATTTAGGAAGAAACATAAGCGAAAATCTTCAGGACCTCAAGCTAAGCAAAGAGTTCCTAGACAAAGAAAACCTGGATTAATTGAACTTCATCAAAATTAAAACTTCATTCCATAAAAGAAGCTGTTAAGGGGATGAAAAGACAAACTACAATCTGAGAGAAAACATTTGAAACCAATTATCTTACAAAGGACTTGTGTTTAAGACATATAACTAATTAAAAATTCAACAGTAAAAAGCAGAATACAGCAGAGAACAGCAACAACAGTTAGAAAATGGACAGATAATGTGAACAGGGGAGATACAAACTGAAAATCATGCAAAAAAATGCTTGACATATTAACCACTGTGGAAATGCAAATTAAGGCCACAATGAAATATCACTACATGTTTGTTAGAATGATTAAATGTAAAAATCGTGACTACACCAAAAACTACTGAGGAAGCAAAGACTCTGTATCTGTTATATATTTCTGATGGGAACATGAAATGATACAGCCAGTCTTGAAAATAGTATGATATTTTTAATAGGCCTAAACAGTATTTACAAAACTATCTAGCAATTGTACTCTTAGACATTTATCCCAAATAAATGAAAATGTGTTCACGCAGAAACCTATATGTAAATGATCATCCAGCTTTATTCATAAAAGCCCAAACCTGAAAACAACCAAAATTCCCTTCCATTGGTGAGTGGTTTAAAAAAAATTTTCTGATGCCTCCATACAACGGAATACTATTCAGCTATTAAAAAATATAGCGAACTATTAATAGTAGGCTTTTCCTATGGCTCAGCGGTAAAGAATCCACCTACAGTGCAGAAGACATGGATTCAACCTTTGGGTCAGGAAGATCCTCTGGAGAAGGAAATGGCAACCCACTCCAGTTTTCTTGCCTGAGAAATCCCATGGACAGAGGACTCTGGCAGGTTGCAGTCCATGCGGTCTCAAAACAGTCGGACACGACTTAATGATTTAACAACAAAAAACAAAAAGTACACAAAAACTTACATGGATCTCAAGGGAATTATGCTTAGTAGAAAAGACTTGATATCAAAAGGTTATGTACGTGTGATTCCACTTTCTATAGGACATTGTATAACATTTTGAAAAAAAACTATAGAAATGAAGAACAGATTAATGGTTGCTGAAGGGTTGGGCAGAATGAAAATGAGAGCTGGAAATAAGAACAAGGCTTAAAGATAAGACTAGGACATTTTTTCATAATCTTGGTTGTGGTTGTGGTTATATAATCCTGTAAATGACCTAGATTAAACTCCAGAGAATTACACACAAACACACACATACACCACATATATAATGCAGAAGGTGGAGGAAGGGTAAATGGGACTCTTGGTTCCACTTTTGCAACTTGCTGTAAAGTCTACAGTTATTTTTTAATTATAGTTTTAAAAAATATTTATTTATCTGGCTGCATTATGTCTTCATTGTGGCAAGTGGGATCTAGTTTGCTGACCTGGGATTGAACCTGGGCTCCCTGCATTGGGAGCAAAGAATTTTAGCCACTGGAACCTCAGGGAAGTCCCTAAAAGATTTTTTTTAAGCTAAAAACAATTACAAAAATAAAAAGTAAGCCACAAGTGGGAATAAAATATTTGCAAAACATATTTGACAAAGGATTTGTGTCTGGAATCCATAAATAATTCTTAGAACTTAATATGAATACAAACAGCTCAATTTTAAAAATGGACAAAATATTTGAACAGATACTTTACCAAAGAAGATAAACAGATAGCAAGTAAGCCCATGAAAAAGCATTCAGCATCACTATTATTAGAGAAATGAAGATTAAAACCTCAATGAAACCACTACACACCCACCAGAATAGCTAAAATTATAAAAGACTGACTTCATACCAGGTATTTGCAATGATACAGTGAAACTGGAAGTTTATACCCTGCTGGTGGAAATAAAACATGGGAAAATCATTTTGGAACCAGTTTGTCAGTATCTTAAAAAGTTAAACATACACCTTCCATGTGATCCAGTCTTTCTAGTCCTAAATATGTACCCAAGAGGAATGAATGCCTGTTTCATAAAAAGGCTCATCTGTGAATGTTCAGAGCAGATTTCCTTTCCATAGCTGTTGCCACGATGCCTGGGCCAGGACATCATAGCCAGTGAGGGGCAGGGGGTAAATTTACACATGGAATCCCTCCATGTTTGGAGCTCAATTTAATTCCCATACTCTCAAGGGTATTTACATTTGCACTAAAGGACTGTGGGCAGGAAGCTGAGGGGGCTGAGGATGGATCTGGGGGAGGGTGCCTCAGGGTACTTAATCTTTCCCACATTCAGGCAAGCCTTGGGCCAACAAAGATGTCAGTCCACCCACTAATCCTAGAGAAACTGCCAACTCTGTCCAACTCATAAGCAGCTCTCTCAGTGGTTTCCACTGTAAGCAAGGAAGTGGAAGGTGACCCAGCATCCTGCCTTACATGTTTATGCATTTCCCACCACTAGCCCCTCCCTCCCAGGGTCACCAGAGCCAGCCCTCTAAAAGATTATGTCCTTATTTCCTTTATCAAAGTAGCAAGCAATTTTTTAAGTGCTGATATCCAGGACTGCTGACAATACCAAAAAAAAAACCACACACACAGAAATACGTACATAAATAATACACATGCACTCACTGGCATATATTGCTGGTCTCACAGGCATTTTGCAACATATATTGTTTTTAAACCTTAAAAAAAATGTTCAAAATTTTTGACCATTTTAGGGATTTATCCTAGAGAAACAAATTTAGCTGTTTAAAAAAAGTTAGCACTCAGTGGAGCATTTATAATATGAAAAAAGTGGAAATAATTTTAACATGTTCAACTAAATGCAGAAAAATTACTCCCAGCCTCAAATTCCATATTGAGCCAAATATTATCAAGTGTCAAGGCAAAATTAAAACATCTTCAGGCAGATAGTCACTCAAAAATACCTCCCATGAAAAAGAATTTTCCTAGGAAGGATGTCTTTTGGCAAAACAGGGGAGGAATCCAAGAGAGAGGAAGCCCTGGTATCCAGGACACGGGGTTCCAACAGCAGAGAGGCAAAGAGGGGTCTCTTGTGACAGACTGGCTGGCAGCTCTGCCCTGGAGCCGCCCCAACCAGGCTGGAGGCCAGCCTCCAGGATGTAGGGGTGCGGGGTAAAACTCATATGTCCAGACAATGACAGAAAGGCACTCAACAGAGCTCCTGGACCACTTGGGGCAAAATTAATGCACAGAAAACTAAACAAATGAGAGTGACAAAGCTATTGCTGTTTAAAATAGGTTATTGCAACAAGGAAAAAACTTGTAATACATAGCTTATTTCTGAAGTAAACTCTTATTTTATCCAAATATCAATAGTTGAGCTACTATGTTCATCTGCTAGGTATATCATAATAAACACCACAAATAGTGCGGCTTAAACAATTGAAGTGAATTTTCTCACAGTTCTGAAGGTTGGAAGTTCAAGATCAAAGTGCTGACATGGTCAGGTTCTGGTGAGACCGTCTTCCTGAGCCCCAAAGCTGACTTCCTGAAGTGTCCCCCACTCAGCATCTTCTCTGTGGACGCATATACCTTGTGTCTCTCCCTCTTCTTAGGACACCGGTAACACAGGATTAGAGCCCACTCTCATGACTCATATAGCCTGCTTACCTCTTTAAGGCCCTATTTCTAAATACAGTCACATTGGGATTTCCCTGGCTATCCAGTGGGTTAATACTCTGCTCTTCCCATGCAATCCCTGGTTGGGGAACTAAAATCCCACATGCCATGGGGCATGGCCAGAAATCAGAAAAAAAAAAATAAATAAATACAATAGCATTAAGGATTAGAGTTTCAACATGTGAATTGCATGGGGGTGGGGGTGGGGGGACACAATTTAGTCCACTACAGCTACTATACTCAGTGATGTGAAAAAGGATGTGAGCCGGCACAGGGTAACTCTGTGCGGGAGTCAAATATTCAAGCACAACTATCAAGAAATGCAATATAGAAGGGTGTTCTTGAGAAGTTTGGAGGGGAATACTGGAAGAAATAGGTTAAAGAATTTTAAAATATCAATATCTGCTTCTCTGGATGGGTCAGAGTGAATCAGCAACTTGCTGGTTTTTCCAGGTACACTTGTAAGCACTATTTGATTTTTTTCGACGTTTGTGGTAGACACTGTAATAGACTTGCCAAAAGCTACTCCCCAACTCATTGAGCCCCCTGAAAAAAGCAGTTGAGGGAAGCTGGGAAAGTTAACCAAAGCTCAAGGAGTAGGCTTGACTAATACCCAGAACAGAAAAAGCTTTCCCATTCTGCTGGGAAGGTCCTTCTTGACATGAAAGATGGGGTTACCACTGAGCGACATCAGTTTCTCCCACCATGTGGGCAAAGAAACAGCACCCAGTGCCATTTTAATCTAAAGCTGACACTGTGGCTGCCAAAGCAGAGAAACAGGAAGAATCTAGGACCTTTGAACACCTGAATCTCTCTGCTGAAAGACTGTCCTCACTCTGACTTTCAACACATGAACTAGTATGTTTTCTAAGTATGCCAGCCCAAGGAAGACTTCCTCTTTCATGTTCCCTAAAGTATCCTAACAGATACAATTCCATTCATGTATAAAGTTGCTGAAAGTAAAACTGTATTTTAAACTGTAATACACAGAATATGTTCATATTTTCTATGTAAATATATATGCAAATATGTGAAAATGTTAATAGTAGTAATCTCTGGTAGTAGCATTCTCTTCTTTCTGTATCCATCAGGTTTTATTCAGTAACAAGTATTATTTCTGCAACTGGATAATGTTACATTCTTCCCTTGCTTTGCTGATTGTCAACCTTCCTTTAAGTTTTATTAAAAATGTGTTTCATGACTATTGAATCTATGACTTGTGATCCTAATTAATATATTAAATAACTGTTTTCTTAACCAATAAAAAACATATTNATTGGATAATGTTACATTCTTCCCTTGCTTTGCTGATTGTCAACCTTCCTTTGTTTTAAGTTTTATTAAAAATGTGTTTCATGACTATTGAATCTATGACTTGTGATCCTAATTAATATATTAAATAACTGTTTTCTTAACCAATAAAAAACATATTTCATATTATTTGATAAGGTGAAGGTGAAGTTGCTCAGTCATGTCTGACTCTTTGCAACCCCATGGACTGTAGCCTACGAGGCTCCTCCATCCATGGGAGTCTCCAGGCAAGAATACTGGAGTGGGCTGCCATTTCCTTAAGGACATTGTAAATGTGGCTTTATTTACTCATAATAAATACTGCTGTCATTCAGTATGAAGCCAGTATTACCCTTATAGCAAAACCAAGCAAAGACACTGCATGAGAAAAAACTACAAGCCAATATCTCTTATGAATATACATGGAAAATCCCCAACAAAATACCTGCAAACTGAATTCAGAAAAATATAAAAAGTTTTATATTCCATGATTATATGGGATTTATCTCAGGAATGCAAGGATGGTTTCAAAAATCAATTCGTGTAATACATTCACCCTACCATAGAGCCACCAAGCAGATGATCCACAAACTGCAGAACAATTACACCAAAAAAATTCTTGCACTGCTAAAAAATTTCTAGGACCCACAACAGATTTCCCAACCTGGGGATCTGGGAAAGGGACTGAGAATCCCCAGGGAGTTTGACTTTGGAGGCCAGTGGGATTTGGTTACAGAACTTACACAGGATGGGGAAACAGACTCTTGGAGTTCACAAACAAAACCTTGGTGCTCCAGGACCCAGGAGAAAGGATCAGTACCCCACAAGAGACTGACCCAGACTTGTCTATGAGTGTCCAGGAGTCTCCAGCAGAGGCGTGGGTCAACAGTGGCCTGCTGCAGGGTCAGGGGCACTGAATACAAGAGTGCGTGCACAAGACCTTCTGAAGGAGATTGCCATCATCTTCATTACCCTTACCATACTTTGGTCTCAAGTCGAACAGCAGAGAGGGAACACAGCACTGCCCATCAACAGAAAACTGGATTAAAAATTTACTGAGCATGGCCCTGCCTATCAGAACAAGACCCAGTTCCCCCTCAGTCAGTCTCTCCCATCAGGAAGCTTCCGTAAGCCTCTTATCTTTATCCCTTAGAGGGCAGAGAGAATGAAAACCACAATCACAAAAAACCAACCAAACTGATCACATGGACCACAGCCTTGTCTAACTCAATGAAAATATTAGCCATGCCCTGTAGGGCCACCCAAGACAGACAGGTCAGGGTGGAGATTTCTGACAAAACGTGGTCCACTGAAAAAAGGAATGGCAAACCACTTCAGTATTCTTGCCTTGAGAACCCCATGAACAGTATGAAAAGGCAAAATGACAGGATACTGAAAGAGGAACTCCCCAGGTCAGTAGGTGCCCAACATGCTACTGGAGAAGAGTGGAGAAATAACTCCAGAAAGAATGAAGGAATAGAGCCAAAGCAAAAACAATGCCCAGTGGTGGATGTGACTGGAGATGAAAGTAAAGTCTGATGCTGTAAAGAACAATACTGTATAGGAACCTGGAATGTTAGGCCCATGAATTAAGGTAAATTGGAAGTGCCAAATGAGAGATGGCAAGAGTGAATTTCAACAGTTGAGGAATCAGTGAACTAAAATGGACTAGAATGAGCGAATTTAATTCAGATGACCATTATATCTACTACTGTGGGCAAGAATCCCTTAGTAAATGGTCTAGCCATCATAGTCACCAAAAGAATCTGAAATGCAGTACTTCGATACAATCTCAAAAATGACAGAATGATCTCTGTTCGTTTCTAAGACAAACCATTCAATATCACAGTAATCCAAGTCTGTGTCCTCACCAGTAATGCTGAAGAAACTGAAGTTGAATGGCTCTATGAAAAGCTACAAAACCTTCTAGAACCAACACCCAAAAAAGATGTCCTTTTCATTATAGAGGACTGGAATGCAAAAGTAGGAAATCAAGAGATACCTGGAATAACAGGCAAATTTGACCTTGGAGTACAAAATGAAGCAGGACAAAGTTTAACAGAGTTTTGCCAAGAGAACACACTGGTTATAGCAAATAACCTTTTCCAACAACACAAGAGAAGACTCTACACATGGACATCACCAGATGGCCAACACCAAAATCAGATTGATTATATTATTTGCAATGAAAGATGAAGAAGCTCAATACACTCAGCAAAAACAAGACAGGGAGCTGACTGTGGCTCAGATTATGAACTCCTTATTGCAAAATTCAAACTTAAATAGAAGAAAATAGGGAAAACCACTAGACCATTCAGGTAGGACCTAAATCAAGTCCCTTGCGATTATACACTGAAGTGACAAATAGATTCAAGGGATTAGATCTGATACAGTACTTGAAGAACTATGAACAGAGTTTCATGACATTGTACAGGAAGCAGGGATCAAGACCATCTCCAAGAAAAAGAAATGCAAAAGGCAAAATTGTTGTCTGAGGAGGCCTTACAAATAACTGAGAAAAGAAGAGAAGCTAAAAAGGAGAAAAGGAAAGATATACCCATACGAATACAGAGTTCCAAAGAATAGCAACGAGAGATAAGAAAGCCTATCTCAGTGATCAATGCAAAGAAATAGAGGAAAACAAGAGAATGGGAAAGATTAGAGATCTCTTCAAGAAAATCAGAGATACAAAGGAAAGTTTTCTTGCAAAGATGGGCTCGATAAAGGACAGAAATGGTCTGGACCTAACAAAGGCAGAAGAGATTAAGAAGAGGTGGCAAGAATACACAGAAGAACTGTACAAAAAAGACCTTCATGACCAGATAACCACAATGGTATGATCACTCACCTAGAGCCAGACATCCTGGAATGTGAAGTCAACAGTCCTTAGGAAACATCACTACGAACAAAGCTCGTGGAGGTGATGGAATTCCAGTTGAGCTATTTCAAATCCTAAAATATGATGCTATTAAAATGCTGCACTCAAAATGCCAGCAAACTTGGAAGACTCAGCAGTGGCCACAAGACTGGACGAGATCAGTTTTCATTTCAATCCCAAAGAAGGGCAATGCCAAAGAATGTTCAAACTACCACACAATTGGACTCATCTCACATGCTAGTAAAGTAATGCTCAAAATTCTCCAAACCAGGCTTCAATAGTATGAGAACCATGAACTTCTAGATGTTCAAGCCTGATTTAGAAAAGGAAGAGGAACCAGAGATCAAATTGCCACCATCTGTTGGATCATAGAAATGCAAAAGAGTTCCAGAAAAACATCTACTTCTGCTTTATTGACTATGCCAAATACTTTGATCGTGTGTATTACAACAAACTGTGGAAAATTCTTCAAGAGAGTGAAATACCAGACTGCATTATCTGCCTCCTGAGAAATCTATATTCAGGTCAAGAATCAACAGTTAGAACTGGACATGAAACAACAGACTGGTTTAAAATTGGGAAAGGAGTATGTCAGGGCTGTATATTGTCACCCTGCTTATTTAATATATATGCAGAGTACATCATGCAAAATGTCAAGCTGGATGAAGCACAAGCTGGAATCAAGATTGCTAGGAGAAATATCAGTAACCTCAGTTATACAGATGATACCAGGAAAAGAGGAACTGAAAAGCCTCTTGATGAAGGTCAAAGAGGAGAGTGAAAAAGCTGGGCTTAAAATGCAACATTCAAAGAGCGAAGATCATGATATCCAGTCCCATCATTTCATGGCAAGTTGATGGGGAAACAATAGAAACAGTAACTGACTATTTTGTGGGCTCCAACATCACTGCCAATTGTGACTGCAGCCAGAAATTAAAGACACTTACTCCTTGGGAGGAAAGCTATGAGAAACCTAGCAGCATATAAAAAGCAGAGACATTTAGTTTAGTTCAGTTCAATTCAGTCGCTCTGTTGTGTCCAACTCTTTGTGACCCCATGAATTGCAGCACACCAGGCCTCCCTGTCCATCACCAACTCCCGGAGTTCACTCAAACTAATGTCCATTGAGTCAGTGATACCATCCAGCCATCTCATCCTCTGTTGTTCCCTTTTCCTCCTGCCCCCAATCCCTCCCAGCATCAGAGTCTTTTCCAATGAGTCAACTCTTCACATGAGTTGACCAAAGTACTGGAGTTTCAGCTTCAGCATCAGTCCTTCCAATGAACACCCAGAACTAATCTCCTTTAGGATGGACTGGTTGGATCTCCTTGCAGTCCAAGGGACTCTCAAGAGTCTGCTCCAACACCACAGTTCAAAAGCATCAATTCTTCAGCGCTCAGTTTTCTTCACAGTCCAACTCTCACATCCATACATGACCACTGGAAAAACCATAGCCTTGACTAGACGGACCTTTGTTGGCAAAGTAATATCTCTCCTTTTCAATATACTATCTAGGTTGGTCATACTTTCCCTCCGAGGAGTGTCTTTTAATTTCATGGCTGCAGTCACCATCTGCAGTGATTTTAGAGCCCCAAAAGATAAAGTCTGACACTGTTTCCACTGTTTCCCCATCTATTTCCCATAAAGTGATGGTACCAGATGCCATTACTTGCCAGCAAAGGTCTGTCTAGTCAAGACTATGGTTTTTCCAGTAGTCATGTATGGATGTGAAGAAACTTGAGTGCTGAAGAATTGATGCTTTTGAACTGTGATGTTGGAGAAAACTCTTGAGAGTCCCTTGGACTGCAAAGAGATCAAATCAGTCAATCCTAAAGAGAATCAATCCTGAACATTCATTGGAAGACTGAGGCTGAAGCTGAAACTCCAATACTTTGGCCACCTAATGGGAAGAATTGACTCCTTGATGCTGGAAATGATTGAATGCAGGAGGAGAAAGGAAC
Organism: Raphicerus campestris; assembly: GCA_006410735.1. Classification (NCBI taxonomy): domain Eukaryota; kingdom Metazoa; phylum Chordata; class Mammalia; order Artiodactyla; family Bovidae; genus Raphicerus; species Raphicerus campestris. The sequence continues at coordinate 3,242,875 of SJYW01057416.1, read as the reverse complement.
AACAGAGGATGAGATGGTTGGATGGCATCACTGACTGAATGGACATGAGTTTGAGCAAGCTCCAGGTGTAGGTGATAGACAGGGAATCCTGGTGTGCTGCAGTCCATGGGGTTGCAAAGAGTCAGACACAACTGAATGACTGAACAAATTGAATGTAATACCTCATATCAATAGAATAAAAAACAAAAATCATGTGATCATCTCAATAAACATAGAAAAAAATCTGACAAAATTCAACAAACTTCAAGATAAAAACCTTTAACAATTGGGAAGGGAACTTCCTCAACTTGATAAAGTCTATCTCTGAAAAAACAGTAGGTAATATAATGTTTTCCCTGCCAATACCAGGAATAAGACAAGGATATCCACTACCACCAATTCTATTCACCCACTGCCACCAATTCTATTCAGAGTTGTACTGGAAGTTCTAATCTGTGAAATTAGGCAAGAAAAATGAATAAAGACATCCAAACTGGAAGAAGTAAAACTATACCTATTCACAGATGATATGCTCTTGTATATAGAAAATCCACTAAAAACAATTAAACTACTAAACAATTTCAGCAAAGTTGCAGGATACAAACTCAGTATACAAAATCAATTGTATTTCTAGACATTTGTAATGAACAATACAAAAATGAAAGAAAATAATTTCATTTGTAAAAGTATCCAATAGGATAGAATACTCTCAGAAGTAAATTTAACAAAAGAAGTGAAAAATTACACTCTTTAAGCTATAAAACATAGTCAAAAGTAACTAAAGATCAAAACAAATGGAAAGACACCCATTGTTCATGGATTGGAAGAATATTATTAAGATAGCAATATCCCACAAATGGGTCTAAAGACTCAACACTATCCCTATCAGAATTCTAACTGGGGTTATTTGTAAAAATTAAGAAGCTTATCGTAAAATTTGTATAGAATTTCATAGGACTCAGAGTAGTCAAACAATTTGAAAAAGTAGAACAAAATAGAAAGTCTCACATTCTTATTTTCAAAATTCATGAAGCTATAGTAATCAAAATAGTGTGGTACTGCCATAAAGACAGACATAAAGACCAATTGGATAGCGTGGAAAGTCCAGACATAAACCCTCCTGTGGTGTTAGGACAATTAGAAAGCCACATGCAAAATAATGATTCCTAGCCCCACACAGTAGACAAAAATTAGCTCAAAATGGACAAAAGATCTAAATATAAGCGCTAAAATCTATAAAACTCCTAGAAGAAAGCATAGACATAAATCTTCATGTTCTTGAATTTGGCAGTGGATTCTTGGATATGACAAAATGTGTAAGCAACAAAAGAAAAAAGAGATAAGTTCAGTATCATCAAAATTAAAACTTTTTCTCCAAAGACACCATCAAAAGTGAAAAGACAACCCACAGAATGGGAGAAAACAGTTACAAATCAGGTATCTGATGAGAGCCTTGTATCTAGAATATATAAATATCTCTTCTAACTCAATATAATTTTTAAAAGTCACAATTTTAAAAGTAGGCAAAGGCACCTTTTCCAAGAAAGATATTCAAATTGCCAATAAGTATATGAAAAGACACTCAACATTATTGTCATTCAGTTCAGTTCAGTCGCTCAGTTGTGTCCAGCTCTTTGCGACCCCATGAATCACAGCACGCCAGGCCTCCCTGTCCATCCATCACCATCTCCCCGAGTCCACTCAAACTCACGTCCATCGAGTTGGTGATGCCATCCAGCCATCTCATCCTCTGTTGTCCCCTTTTCCTCCTGCCCCCAATCCCTCCCAGCATCAGGGTCTTTTCCAATGAGTCAACTCTTCACATGAGGTGGCCAAAGTACTGGAGTTTCCGCTTTAGCATCATTCCTTCCAATGAACACCCAGGGCTGATCTCCTTCAGAATGGACTGGTTGGATGTCCTTGCAGTCCAAGGGACTCTCAAGAGTATTCTCCAACACCACAGTTCAAAAGCATTAATTCTTCAGTGCTCAACTTTCTTCACAGTCTAACTCTCGCATCCATAATGACCACTGGAAAAACCATAGCCTTGACTAGACAGACCTTTGTTGGCAAAGTAATGTCTCTGCTTTTCAATATGCTATCTAGGTTGGTCATANCCAACATGCTACTGGAGAAGAGTGGAGAAATAACTCCAGAAAGAATGAAGGAATAGAGCCAAAGCAAAAACAATGCCCAGTTGTGGATGTGACTGGAGATGAAAGTAAAGTCTGATGCTGTAAAGAACAATACTGTATAGGAACCTGGAATGTTAGGCCCATGAATTAAGGTAAATTGGAAGTGCCAAATGAGAGATGGCAAGAGTGAATTTCAACAGTTGAGGAATCAGTGAACTAAAATGGACTGGAATGAGCGAATTTAATTCAGATGACCATTATATCTACTACTGTGGGCAAGAATCCCTTAGTAAATGGTCTAGCCATCATAGTCACCAAAAGAATCTGAAATGCAGTACTTCGATACAATGTCAAAAATGACAGAATGATCTCTGTTCGTTTCTAAGACAAACCATTCAATATCACAGTAATCCAAGTCTGTGTCCTCACCAGTAATGCTGAAGAAACTGAAGTTGAATGGCTCTATGAAAAGCTACAAAACCTTCTAGAACCAACACCCAAAAAAGATGTCCTTTTCATTATAGAGGACTGGAATGCAAAAGTAGGAAATCAAGAGATACCTGGAATAACAGGCAAATTTGACCTTGGAGTACAAAATGAAGCAGGACAAAGTTTAACAGAGTTTTGCCAAGAGAACACACTGGTTATAGCAAATAACCTTTTCCAACAACACAAGAGAAGACTCTACACATGGACATCACCAGATGGCCAACACCAAAATCAGATTGATTATATTATTTGCAATGAAAGATGAAGAAGCTCAATACACTCAGCAAAAACAAGACAGGGAGCTGACTGTGGCTCAGATTATGAACTCCTTATTGCAAAATTCAAACTTAAATTGAAGAAAATAGGGAAAACCACTAGACCATTCAGGTAGGACCTAAATCAAGTCCCTTGCGATTATACACTGAAGTGACAAATAGATTCAAGGGATTAGATCTGATACAGTACTTGAAGAACTATGAACAGAGTTTCATGACATTGTACAGGAAGCAGGGATCAAGACCATCTCCAAGAAAAAGAAATGCAAAAGGCAAAATTGTTGTCTGAGGAGGCCTTACAAATAACTGAGAAAAGAAGAGAAGCTAAAAAGGAGAAAAGGAAAGATATACCCATACGAATACAGAGTTCCAAAGAATAGCAACGAGAGATAAGAAAGCCTATCTCAGTGATCAATGCAAAGAAATAGAGGAAAACAAGAGAATGGGAAAGATTAGAGATCTCTTCAAGAAAATCAGAGATACAAAGGAAAGTTTTCTTGCAAAGATGGGCTCGATAAAGGACAGAAATGGTCTGGACCTAACAAAGGCAGAAGAGATTAAGAAGAGGTGGCAAGAATACACAGAAGAACTGTACAAAAAAGACCTTCATGACCAGATAACCACAATGGTATGATCACTCACCTAGAGCCAGACATCCTGGAATGTGAAGTCAACAGTCCTTAGGAAACATCACTACGAACAAAGCTCGTGGAGGTGATGGAATTNATTGCAATACATAGTGCTCTGGGCCAGGCGGTCCTGGAACTTCTCTAACTCGCTGGTCACCAAGGCCTGGGCTTAAGCCAGAGGTGCGTGGCAGCGTTCGATGCACTGGTGCACTTGCTGCATGGACGCCTGGCTTTCCTCACAACAGGCGGCACTGCACCGGAACATAAGGCCCTGCATCTTCTGGATATTCTCCCTCTCCAGACTCTTCACTATGGAGTCCACCGCCTCCTGCACCCGGAGCTGCTGCAGCTCCGCCATGGCTACCTGCGCGGTTCCCGGCTGCGCCCAGGGTGGCTCTTTTTTAAAAGGAGGACAAGTGTTGGTGGAGATGTGCAAAACTTGTACATTGCTAGTGGGAATGTATTGCTAGACGCAACTGCTGTGAAAAATAGTGTGGAAGTTCCTTAAAAATTAACTACAGAATGACAATATAATCCAGCAATTCTGCTTCTAGATATTCCCTGAAAAGAACTGAAGGCAGGGACTCAACCAGATACTTATACTTCTGTGTTCATAACAGCATTGCTCATAACACCCAAAAGACAGAAAAAACGCAAAAGTCCATTGACGAATGGATAAATAAAAGGTTGTATGTATATATGAAATGAAATATTATCAGCTTTGAAAAGGAATTAAGTTCTGATATGTACTCTGTTGTGTACTCTGATGTCCCCATCCCCAAACTTATATGTTAAAGGCCTAACCTCTAGCATGATGGTAGTTGGAGATAGGGCTTTTGAGAGATAATTAGGTTAGATGAGGTCATAAGTGTGAGAACCTCATGATGAGATTGCTGCTGCTGCTGCTGCTAAGTCACTTCAGTCGTGTGCAGCTGTGTGTGACCCCATAGACAGCCCTTATAAGAAGAGAAAGACACAGGAGCTCTCTCTCTGTCATATGGGGACACAACAAGAAGGCAGCTATCTGCCCAGCCAGGAAGCAAACCTGACCATTCAAGCACTCTGATCTCAGACTTTCAGCCCCAGGATTTGTGAAAAATAAACTTCTGTTGCTAAAGCTACCAGTCTGTGGTATTTGGTTACAGCACCTTGAGACAACTAAGTCATGCCATAGCATGGAAGAACATTGAGGCCAGTATGTTAAGTGAAATAAGTGGCACAAAAAAGGATGAGTGCTGTGTGATTCTGCTTATATGAGATACCTAAAAGAGTGAAGTTCATGGAGACAGAAAGTAGAACAGAGGTTACCAGGCGCTGAGAGTTGGGGGGTGGGGAGGTTGTTTAATGGCTACAGTTTCAGTATGAGCTGATAAAAGAAGTTCTGGAGATGGATAGTGGTGCTATCTGCACAACACTGTGAATGTATTATACTTGATTTACAATGTTGTATTAGCTTCAGGTGTACAGCAAAGTGACTGCCAGATGTATACAAAAATCTAATCTTTTTTCAGATTCTTTTCTTATATAGGTTACTACAGAATATTGAGTTCCCTGAGCTATATAGTAGATCCTTTTTGATTATCTGTTTTATATGTATGTATATGTTAATCCAAAATCCTAATTTATCCCTCCCCACCCCCTTTCCCCTTTGGTAACCATAAATTTGTTTCTTATGTCTGTGGATCTAGTTCTGTTTTGTATATAAGTGCACCTGTATCATTTTTGTTGGAGATTTTTTAATTGAGGTTTGATTTGCATTTTCTCAAGATTTATTAGGATATTAGGCTATTTCCACATGCTTACTGGTTATTTGTATATCTTCTTTGGAGAAATGTCTATTCAAGTCGTTTGTTCACTTTTAATTAAGTGTAGGTTTTGTTTTTTATGTTTTTGTTGTAGGAGTCTATATATTCTGGATATTAATCTCATCAGATATATTATTCTTATCTGTGTCTTGTCTTTTTACTCTCTTGATAGTGTCCTTTGATACAGAAACTTTAAAATTTTTTGAAATCCAATTTACTTTTTTTTTAGCTATCTGTGCTTTTAGTGTGCACAGTTAAGCAACCATTGCTTACTTGGTAGGATGAGACCTCCTTATTTTGCATGTGGCTATATAGTTGTCTCAGCAGCATTTTTTCAAAGCAATGCCTTTACCTCCTACGAATTGTCTTGTGACTCTTACTGAAAACCAATTAACCATATACATGAGGGTTTATTTCTAGTCTATTCTATCAGTCTATTTTCATGCTAGTGCCACATTCTTTATTACTGAATCTCTGAGGTAAAACTTAAAATTGGGAAGAATCTAACTATATTCTTCTACATCAGGATTGCTTAGGGTCTTCAAATTCCTTTGAAATTCAAATTTTATAATGTGTTATTCTAATTCTGCAGAAAGTGCCAGTGGGATTTTGGTAAGAATACTGTTAAATTTATAGATATATTTAAGAAGTACTATAATTTTAACCATAATAAGTCTTCCAACCCATGAATGCAGTAGGTCTTTCCATTTGTTTAGGTAGTCTTTAATTTCTTTCAGCAATGTTTTATAGTTAATAGTTTTCAGTCTACACTCTTTCTCCTCCCTTGTTTATTCCTAAGAAACTTACTATTCCTGAAGCTGTGTAAATGAAATTGTTTCTTAATTTCCTTTTTGGATTGCTTATTTCTAGTGTTCAGTTCACTTCAGTTCAGTCACTTAGTCGTGTCCAAGTCTTTGCGACCCCACGAATCACAGCACACCAGGCCTCCCTGCCTACCGGGGTCCAGCCCCGGTTGAATCCAGGGTATCCTCAGGGGGATAGCATTGGTGTCTAGCGAGATTAAAGAAGAGTTAAAGAAGGAATGTTGTAGTTAGGAAAATAGAGGAGAAAAAGAGGCTGATATTCCTTGGTTTACACAGAAAGCCAATAAGCCAAGTCCCAGATAAGGGACTTGCTCTGTTCATGGAGGCCACAGGCACCCTCTCGCCGGAGTGAAGACACAGAGTTCCTTCTAGCCAGAATGAAGACGCAGAGTGCCTTCTTGATCGGGTATTAGAAGCCCAGGCAGAAAAGTGAACGCAGAGAGCCTTTGTGCTCCAAGGAATCAGCCTGAAACAAAGCGAAAGAAAGACACGGGAAGACCAAGCTTCAGTGAGCGAGGCCCCAAACTTTATTTTCCAGGGGGACTTATATACCTTGAGCTGTACATAGAATACAATGGAAGATGCAGAATCATGCAAGGTCAGCAGTTCTGACCCTTGTCAAGACCAGGCTTTCTTTCTGCATTCCTTCCGATATACAGAGGTCTCAGGTGATTTACATCATCTTCTGGCCAGAAAGCCTGCTATCATTTTTATGACCCTTTCTGATAATGATTAGTCAACCAGAAAAATTATTTTCTCCAAAGGTGATTTTTCTAAAGTCAGGCGCCACTCTCCGAAATTATTAGATAAGGTTACATTCTTATAGGTTAAGGGTGAAATGTGCTACAATCATGGAAAGAATTTCTGATGTGGTTAAATCAAAGGTTACAGCTTATTTTTCCACATACCAACTATACCAATTAATGCATATTCTTAAAGACATAATGGGTAAGGCATATGGAAACTTAGCAGCAAGTATTGGCTCAACAATGAAACCCTCCACCAGTACTCTTCTAATAATTTCTGAACTCCCCGTTAGGCTCTATATTTTTAGAATATTATAGGCTTCCCATGCCTCTCATGGTTGGGAGGTCATAAACAGTCACATGCGTAGCTGCAGGAGTCTGAACAAACCTGTCAGGCTAGTTAGAAAATAATCAGAGGTGTTTGGATTGGAACACTCATTATGCCCAGGAGAATTATTAACTAAGGCTCTAAGTTGTTTTCTTCAGAGAAAGGTGGTCGGGGATAGCCCCCTGTTAAAGTTAGAGGTGTTGGTGAAAGACATGAAACAGTAAAACAGACAGTTTCTGGTTCTGGGGTAGATGCTCGAGCAGGTCCAGGGGATCCCTTGAGTCCTGATTCGCCTTGCCCATCAGGTCTCTCCACATGACCTTCTCATGGGTGGGATCGATCCAGGGATTCCCTTGAGTCCTGATTCTGCCTTGCCTGTCAGGCCTCTCCCACTTGACCTTGTCATGGGTGGCATCTCCCGTGCTGGCTCCCAGCACCTGCCCATCACCAACTCCCGGAGTTCACCCAAACTCATGTCCATTGAGTCAGTGATGCCATCCAGCCATCTCATCCTCTGTCGTCCCCTTCTCCTCCTGCCCCCAATCCCTCCCAGCATCAGGCTCTTTTCCAATGAGTCAATTTCTCGCATGAGGTGGCCAAAGTACTGGAGTTTCAGCCTCAGCATCAGACCTTCCAATGAACACCCAGGACTGGTCTCCTTTAGGATGGACTGGTTGGATCTCTTTGCAGTCCAAGGGACTCTCAAGAGTCTTCTCCTGCATCACAGTTCAAAAGCGTCAATTCTTTGGTGCTCAGCTTTCTTCACAGTCCAACTCTCACACCCATACATGACCACTGGAAAAACCATAGCATTGACTAGATGGACCTTTGTTGGCAAAGTAATGTCTCTGCTCTTTAATATGCTATCCATGTTATCCATGTTGGTCATAACTTTCCTTCCAAAGAGTAAGCATCTTTTAATTTCATGGCTGCAGTCACCATCTGCAGTGATTTGGGAGCCCCCCAAAATAAAGTCTGACACTGTTTCCACTGTTTCCCTATCTATTTCCCATGAAGTGATGGGACCGAATGCCATGATCTTAGTTTTCTGAATGTAGAGCTTTAAGCCAACTTTTTCACTCTCCACTTTCACTTTCATCAAGAGGCTTTTTAGTTCCTCTTTACTTTCTGGCATAATGGTGGTGTCATATGCATATCTGAGGTTATTGATATTTCTCCCAGCAATCTTGATTCCACCTTGTGCTTCTTCCAGCCCAGCATTTCTCATGATGTACTCTGCATGGAAGTTAAATAAGCAGGGTGACAATATACAGCCTTGATGTACTCCTTTTCCTCTTTGGACCCAGTCTGTTGTTCCATGTCCAGTTCTATCTGTTGCTTCCTGACATTCATATAGGTTTCTCAAGAGGCATGTCTGGTGGTACAATTGAATTTTGTGTGTGTCAATTTTGTATCCTATAACATTGCTAAATTCAACATTTTT
>SJYW01057416.1:3214046-3224787 GCA_006410735.1 Raphicerus campestris | reverse complement strand
ACTGGTCTCCTTTAGGATGGACTGGTTGGATCTCTTTGCAGTCCAAGGGACTCTCAAGAGTCTTCTCCTGCATCACAGTTCAAAAGCGTCAATTCTTTGGTGCTCAGCTTTCTTCACAGTCCAACTCTCACACCCATACATGACCACTGGAAAAACCATAGCATTGACTAGATGGACCTTTGTTGACAAAGTAATGTCTCTGCTCTTTAATATGCTATACATGTTATCCATGTTGGTCATAACTTTCCTTCCAAAGAGTAAGCATCTTTTAATTTCATGGCTGCAGTCACCATCTGCAGTGATTTGGGAGCCCCCCAAAATAAAGTCTGACACTGTTTCCACTGTTTCCCTATCTATTTCCCATGAAGTGATGGGACCGAATGCCATGATCTTAGTTTTCTGAATGTAGAGCTTTAAGCCAACTTTTTCACTCTCCACTTTCACTTTCATCAAGAGGCTTTTTAGTTCCTCTTTACTTTCTGGCATAATGGTGGTGTCATATGCATATCTGAGGTTATTGATATTTCTCCCAGCAATCTTGATTCCACCTTGTGCTTCTTCCAGCCCAGCATTTCTCATGATGTACTCTGCATGGAAGTTAAATAAGCAGGGTGACAATATACAGCCTTGATGTACTCCTTTTCCTCTTTGGAACCAGTCTGTTGTTCCATGTCCAGTTCTATCTGTTGCTTCCTGACCTTCATATAGGTTTCTCAAGAGGCATGTCTGGTGGTACAATTGAATTTTGTGTGTGTCAATTTTGTATCCTATAACATTGCTAAATTCAACATTTTTGTAGGTTCATTAGGATTTTCTACATATCGTGTCTTCTATGAACAGAGATAACTCTCTCTTCTTTTCCAGTTTGGAAAATTATTATTCTTTTTCTTGGCCTAATTGCTCTGGCTAGAACTACAGTACCACATTGAACAGAGGCAAAAATAGGCAATCTTATCTTGCTCCTGATCTTAGGGAGAATGCTTTCAGTTTTCCACTACGAAGCATGATATTAGCTCAATTGGGTTTTTCATATATAGCCTTTATCATGTAGAGAACATTCCCTTCTAATCCTATCTTATTGTTTCTTTTTTAATCATGAAGTGTGCTGGATTTTATTTAAAATTTTTTGCATTGATTGAGATGATCATGTTGTATTTTCCCTTCATTCTATTAATGCAATATATTGCAAAGAATAATTTTCATATATTGACCCAGATTGCTCTGTTGCTTGTGGTGTATGCACCTTTTAAAATACTGGAATTCCGTTTTGTAGTATTTTGTTGAGAATTTTGCATCTACATTCATTAAAGATATTGGCCCCTAGCTTTCTTGTATCTTTGTCTGGCTTTGATGTCAGGTAGCTAGCATATGGGATGTGTCAGGAAGTGTTCCCTCCTCTTCATTTTATGGAAGAATTTGAAAAGGATTGGTTTTAATTCATCTTCCATGTTTGGTAGAGTTCTCCAGTGAAACCATCTAGTCTTGGACTTTCCTTCACTGGGAGGTTTTTGATTACTGGTTTAGTCTGATTTTCTATTCCTTTTTGAGTCAGTCAGCTTTGATAATTTGTGTGGTTTAGGAATTTTCCCTTTCAGTCTAGGTTATCTAATATGTTGGCATACAGTTGTTCATAGTATTCTCTTTAATCCACTTTATTTCTGTACAATCAGAAATAATGGCCCTACTTTCCTTTCTGATTTTGATTGAGTCTCTCTCCCTCCTACTCCCCCTCATCAGCCTAACAGTTTGTCAATTTTGTTAACATTTTTGTTAAGCTAGTGAATGTTTCATGTCAGTTTGTATAATTTTCAACTCCAGAATTTGTTTGGTTCCTTTTTATAAATTGTTTTAAAAATATTTTCATTTTGCTTATATCATTTTCTGATTCCTATTAGTTCGTGCCCATGACTTCCTTTAGCTCTCTGAGCATGTTAAATCAGTGTGCTCAGTGTCTTTGTCTAATAATTATAATGTCTGGGATTTCTCAGGGATATTTCTGTCAAGTTCTCTTTTTCTTGAAATTGGGCCACACTTACCTGTGTTCTTGCAAGTTTTATAACTTCTTTTTCAGAAATGGACATGTAATACCCAGAAGGTGTTACATTAGCTTTGGAAATCTGATTCTCCCACTGCTTGGGGATGATAAGTTTTGTTTGTTGAGAGTGGCACCATCTGTTTGTGACTTTTCCAAAAGTCTCAGGTACCTGTGCTGGTTCCTCAGACATCACTGCTGCTGCAGCTGCTAAGCCGCTTCAGTCGTGTCCGACTCTGTGTGACCCCATAGANAATCCTATCTTATTGTTTCTTTTTTAATCATGAAGTGTGCTGGATTTTATTTAAAATTTTTTGCATTGATTGAGATGATCATGTTGTATTTTCCCTTCATTCTATTAATGCAATATACTGCAAAGAATAATTTTCATATATTAACCCAGATTGCTCTGTTGCTTGTGGTGTATACACCTTTTAAAATACTGGAATTCCATTTTGTAGTATTTTGTTGAGGATTTTGCATCTACATTCATTAAAGATATTGGCCCCTAGCTTCCTTGTAGTATCTTTGTCTGGCTTTGATGTCAGGTAGCTAGCATATGGGATGTGTCAGGAAGTGTTCCCTCCTCTTCATTTTATGGAAGAATTTGAAAAGGATTGGTTTTAATTCATCTTCCATGTTTGGTAGAGTTCTCCAGTGAAACCATCTAGTCTTGGACTTTCCTTCACTGGGAGGTTTTTGATTACTGGTTTAGTCTGATTTTCTATTCCTTTTTGAGTCAGTCAGCTTTGATAATTTGTGTGGTTTAGGAATTTTCCCTTTCAGTCTAGGTTATCTAATATGTTGGCATACAGTTGTTCATAGTATTCTCTTCAATCCACTTTATTTCTGTACAATCAGAAATAATGGCCCTACTTTCCTTTCTGATTTTGATTGAGTCTCTCTCCCTCCTACTCCCCCTCATCAGCCTAACAGTTTGTCAATTTTGTTAACATTTTTGTTAAGCTAGTGAATGTTTCATGTCAGTTTGTATAATTTTCAACTCCAGAATTTGTTTGGTTCCTTTTTATAAATTGTTTTAAAAATATTTTCATTTTGCTTATATCATTTTCTGATTCCTATTAGTTCGTGCCCATGACTTCCTTTAGCTCTCTGAGCATGTTAAATCAGTGTGCTCAGTGTCTTTGTCTAATAATTATAATGTCTGGGATTTCTCAGGGATATTTCTGTCAAGTTCTCTTTTTCTTGAAATTGGGCCACACTTACCTGTGTTCTTGCAAGTTTTATAACTTCTTTTTCAGAAATGGACATGTAATACCCAGAAGGTGTTACATTAGCTTTGGAAATCTGATTCTCCCACTGCTTGGGGATGATAAGTTTTGTTTGTTGAGAGTGGCACCATCTGTTTGTGACTTTTCCAAAAGTCTCAGGTACCTGTGCTGGTTCCTCAGACATCACTGCTGCTGCAGCTGCTAAGCCGCTTCAGTCGTGTCCGACTCTGTGTGACCCCATAGACGGCAGCCCACCAGGCTCCACCATCCCTGGGATTCTCCAGGCAAGAACACTGGAGTGGATTGCCATTTCCTTCTCCAATGCATGAAAGTGGAAAGTGAAAGTGAAGTCGCTCAGCCGTGTCCGACTCTTCGCCACCCCATGGACTGCAGCCTACCAGGCTCCTCCATCCATGGGACTTTCCAGGCAAGAGTACTAGCCCAGCCCAAATGCATAAATCCAAATATTTTGAGGACAAAGTCACTACTGCCCACCCTGGCACTAGCCAGTTGCTCCAACAGCACTGGCCACTGTCCAAGTCGATGCTGAGGAATTGGGAGTGTAGTTGGCTTGTGCATGCCACCTATTTGCAAAAGAGCAGAAGTCTCACCCATCATGAAGTGCTCCCCTGGTTGTTATGTGTCCAAACATGTTCCAGAACTTGGAAACAGTCTATCCCAATTGATCTTTCCAGCTTGACGGTGGACTCAATACACGGCCCCAGGTTTTGTTAGGCTGTCACTTTCTGTTGTCATTCCCACTCTGTATTTTTAAGTAATGTCATTATATGCACACATGTTTAGGATTGTTAATGTCTCCTTAGTTAATTAACTTTTTGAAGGGGAGCCTATACTGAGTCTTAGTTGTGGCACACTGGGTCTTTTCAGTTGCTGCATGAGAACTCTTAGTTGTAGCATGTGGGATCTAGTTCCCTGACCAAGGATCAAAGCCAGGAGCATGGCATCTCAGCCACTAGACTAGCAGGGAAAAGGAAAGTGAAAGTGAAAGTTGCTCAGCCGTATCGAGCTCTTGTGACCCAATGGACTACACAGTCAATGGAATTCTCTAGGCCAGAATACTGGAGTGGGTAGCCTTTCCCTTCTCCAGGTGAACTTCCCAACCCAGGGATCAAACCCAGGTATCCCACATTGCATATGGATTCTTTACCAGCTGAGTCACAAGGGACGCCCAGCAGGGAAGTCCCAATTAATTGACTTTTGTCATCATAGAATGTCCTTTTTTCCCCTCTCTGTAATTTCATTGACTTGAAATTCATTCTGTCTGATATGAATATAGCCACACTAGTGTTCTTATTATTAGTGTTTGTGTGAGATAGTTCTTTACCTATTTCTATTTAATGTGCATCTCTATAAATTGCTTTTAAAAATAAAATCTCAGCCTTCTATTTAGAGTGTTTAAGACCACTAAGTATAAGTGCAATATTGATTTTTTTCAGCTTTGAGCCTACTATTTAGCCATTCATTTACTATTTATCTCCTCTACTTTTTCCTTTTTTCCCCCTTTCCTGCCTCTTTTGGATTGACTGAATTTAACATGTTTGCTTTTTTTTAAGTGAAAATTAAAATTTTCCTATCTCCTCTTTTTTGTTTGCATGTTTTGATTTTTGGTATAGCTATTTTTTCATATGGTTGCTTTAGGGAAAACAATATGCTTTCTTGGCTTATCAGTTTATCTTGTATTACTACTAATACCATACCAATTCATGATGTCGACTAAAAAAATGCACAACTTTATCTGGGTCAAAATGAAGACTGCGGCCCAGGAGGCAGCACCTCAAACAGCTCTGAGAGACTGCTCCAAAGAGGCAATCAGGGAAGGTTGATACATAAGATTTTGCTGACGCATAAGTTCAATACAATCAAGTACTTACATTACAAGAGGTTTTCTGCCAGTCACAAGGGGCTGATGTCATCATGAATGGATTTAGTACTATTCTAAGTATGAGGAGATACAAGGATTGGGATCATAAAATCTGTTCCTGAAAATATCCAAACCATCTAAAGACCTGTCCCACCAGGTTCCCTGGAGAACAGAGAGCCTGAACTCCCTCGGGGGGATTAAAGGTGAACAGCTGCAGGAGCACAGAGTCTCCACAGAGGCAGATGACAAATGCCCTTGTCATTGGCAGTCATTGGCAATGCTCTTGGCAAAGGCCAGCTTGTGAAAGTGAAAGTGAAGTCACTGTCTTGTCGGACTCTTTGCGACCCCGGGGGCTGTAGCTTACCAGGCTCCTCCTCCATGGGATTCTCCAGGCAAGAGTACTGGAGTGGCTGCCATTTTCCTTCTCCAGGGAATCTTCCCAACCCAGGGATTGAACCCGGGTCGCCCGCATTCCAGGCGGATGCTTTAACCTCTAAGCCACCAGGTAAAAATCCACCAGCTGACAATAATAATGTAAGAATATTATAACACCCATCCTTTATGCAATTTTCATTTAAGTTGTGTCTGTTTTATACCAAAATATAGGTAACATTTTTGCTTTAAGCAGTCAATCGTCTTGAAAAAATAATTTATTTACCCACATATTTACTATTTCCAGTGCTCTTCATTCCTTCCTGTAGAATTTCTATCTGGCATCATTCTCTTTTTAGATTGAAGAGTTTTCACCATGTTAGTCCAGTTCTACAAGCAGTGTAGTCTCCCAATATTTAGCTATTCTGAAATGATTTTATTTCATTTTCATTTCTGAAAAATATTCACCCCACATAATGTTAAGATAACTTTTCCTTCCATGCTTCAAAAATGGTGTCCCAGGACTTACCTGGTAGTAAAGAGGCTTAGACTCCACACTCCCAATATAGGGGGCCCTGGTTCTATCCTTGGTCATGGAACTAAGATCCCACATGCCACAACCAAGACTGGATGTAGATAAATAAATAAATGATACATTTTCTAAAAAATGTCCCACTGTTATGTTCTTTTTTCCTGGTAAAAAGTCAGCTATCATTCTTACTATTGTTTCTATGTATGGTATATCATGTTTCTTTTTCTCACTACTTTTTAAATTTATCTTTTATTGAAGGATAATTGCTTTACAGAATTTTGTTGTTTTCTGTCAAACCTCAACATGAATCAACCATAGGTATACATACATCCCCTCCCCTTTGAACCTCCCTCTCATCTCCCACCCCATCACACCCCTCTAGGTTGACACAAAGCCCTGTTTGAGTTTCCTGAGTCATACAGCACATTCTCATTGGCTATCTATTTTACATATGGTAATGTAAGTTTCCATGTTACCCTTTCCATACATCTCACCCTCCCCTCCCCTCTCCTCATGTCCACAAATCTGTTCTCTATCACTATTTCTCCACTGTTGGTTGCCCTGTAAATAAATTCTTCAGTACCATTTTTCTAGATTCTGTATATAAGCATTAGAATATGATATGTATCTTTCTTTCTGACTTACTTCACTCTGTATAATAGGTTCTAGGTTCATCCACCTCATTAGAACTCACTCAAATGTGTTCCTTTTTATGGCTGAGTAATATTCCATTGTGTATATGTACCACAACTTCTTTATCCATTCATCTGTCAATTGACATCTAGGTTACTTCCATGTTCTAGCTATTGTAAGTAGTCTTTCAGTGAAAAATGGGATACATGTGTCTTTCAATTTTGGTTTCCTCAGGGTATATGCCTAGCAGTGGCATTGCCAGGTCATATTTCTAGTTTTTTAAGGAATCTCCATACCATCTTCTATAGTGGCTGTATCAATTTATATTCCCAGCAAGAGTGCAAGAGAGTTCCCTTTTCTTCACTCTCTCTCCAGCATTTATTATTTGTAGACATTTTGATGAGGGCCAACATTCAATATCACGGTAATCCAGGTCTACGCCCCAACCAGTAATGCTGAAGAAGCTGAAGTTGAACGGTTCTATGAAGACCTACAAGGCCTTTTAGAACTAACACCCCNTTGCTTTGCTGACAAAGAACCATATACATAGTTAAAGCTATGATGCTAAAGCTGAAACTCCAGTACTTTGGCCACCTCATGCGAAGAGTTGACTCATTGGAAAAGACTCTGATGCTGGGAGGGATTGGGGGCAGGAGGAGAAGGGGACGACAGAGGATGAGATGGCTGAATAGCATCACGGACTCTGGACGTGAGTCTGAGTGAACTCCGGGAGATGGTGATGAACAGGGAGGCCTGACGTGCTGTGATTCATGGGATCGCAAAGAGTTGGACATGACTGAGCGACTGAACTGAACTGATAGTTTTTCCAGTAGTTACGTATGGATGTGAGAGTTGGACCATAAGGCTGAGCATTGAAGAATTGATCCTTTCAAATTGTGGTACTGTAAAAGACTCCTGAGAGTCCCCTGGACAGCAAGGAGATCAAACCAGTCAATCCTAAAGGAAANGTTACGTATGGATGTGAGAGTTGGACCATAAGGCTGAGCATTGAAGAATTGATCCTTTCAAATTGTGGTACTGTAAAAGACTCCTGAGAGTCCCCTGGACAGCAAGGAGATCAAACCAGTCAATCCTAAAGGAAATCAACCCAGATTATTCATTGAAGGACTGATGCTGAAGCTGAAGCTCCAATACTTTGGCCACCTGATGCAAAGAGCCAACTCATTAGAAAAGACCCTGATTCTGGGAAAGATTTAAAAGCAAAAGAAGAAGTGGCTGGTAGCAGATGAGATGATTAGATAGCACCAATGGACATGAATTTGAGCAAACTCCAGGAGATAGTGAAGGACATGGGAACCTGGCATGCTGCAGCCGACGGTCACAGAGAGTTGGATATGACCTAGCACTAAACAGCAACAGACTTCCCTTCCTGAAGGTGTTTCTAAGAGAAACAGCACTGCCTTCTAAAAGCCAGTTAAGCAATGAAGTGGCTCTTAGTATGTCAAAGTTTTGCTTAAAGGAAGCTCTAAACCCACCTTATCAATTGAGGCTTGATCTCAAGTAGATGAAGCCCACGTGTTTTCTAGCCAATTGTACTCTATGCTTTGAAGCTTTTTTCTTAGGAAAACTTTTGAGTTTGACACATTAATAATAAAATGTTCTATTGTCCAAAGACACAAACAACCAATATGATCCAATAATTTCACTTCTGGGTATATACACATAAGAATTGAAAGCAGGGACTCAAACAGATACTTGCACACCAATGTTCACAGAGGCATTATTTATAACAGTCAAAAGATGGAAATAAGCCAAATGTCCACCAGCAGATGAATAGCCAAACAAAATGTAGTATATACATACAATGAAATATTACTTGATCTTAACAATGGATAAATGGAGTTAATGAGTTCTAAGACAATGCTACTCAAAATGTAGTATGTGGACTTGGAGCACAGAGCTTGCTCCGAATGCAGATTCTTAGGTCCAACCAAATACCTACTGAATCAGCCAGTGGAGGATGGGGGCCCAAAGATTAATGCTTTTGTAAGTTCTTCAGATGATTTTTTTTATTATGCTGAAATTTGAGAAGAACTGTTCTAATGTCTTTGCCCTGTCCAGTAGCTGGGTAAAACACTATTTAGTATTAGCCTTTGCAAAGTCAGAAATGCAGGCTGTTACTTCTAGGCTAATCATTAAAAAATTATTTAAAACTGTATCATTTAATAGAAGGAAAGAGAATTATTAAAAACTCTCAATCATTTGGAAAGAAACTGACTAAGGGGAAAAAAAAGAAACACAGGACATGTGGCAGAAGCAAGGGGACTGTGGAAAAGCCAGACTTGTTGGTGATTACATTCACTATCAGTAGACTAACGTTCAAACTGATAGTCACACCACATGCAAAAACAAACCAACATAAGCTATTTATAGGAAACAGAACTAAAACACAGGATTAAGAACTATTGAAAACAGAAGGATAAAAAATATATACCATGAAACACTAACTAAAAGGAAAACCAGTGTAGCTATACTAATATTAGATGAAGCACACTTCAAACCCCTGCCCAAAAAGCATCAATAGAAATAATAAAAAGTTAATTTGTCAGAAATATATATGACTTCTAAGTTTTTAGGCAATGAATGAAATAGTCTCTAAGTACATCAAATAAAATTTGACAAATCTAAAGACAAGATTTCACATTATGGAAAGAGATTTTAACATAATTGTCTCAGTAACTAATAGAAAAACAGATAAAACACACATAATTTTAACAGGAAAGAACAAAATCTGGCTCTGTTTCTTTAACTTATGCTTTCTGTTGCTTTTGTTATCACTAGAGGATGCTTTCTAAATCACTAAAAGGATGCTTTCTATAGTAATAAGCATACATAATGGCCTGCCTTGGGGAACCCTGTCCCTCTGCCTGAAAGTTAAACTCAAGGGGTTTTATTCAGCTTAGAGAAACATGATGATCTTGTCCACCTGTGAATGGCTGCAGGAAAGAAGAAATCAGCACATCCCCTCCCAGAGGCTGGCCAAACCAGGAGATATTTTATAAGACTTCCAGCCTCTTCACTTTACTTCCTCACCTCCTGCCTCTCTCTGTTTTATAAAAGAAACTAGCATCCAGACCCCAATAAGATAGTTCTCTAAGACTCCTGTCTATCATCTTCTTGGACACCCAGCTTTCCAAATAAAGTTGCTATTCCTTGATTTGACACGTTGTCTCTAGATTTATTGCCTCGTCATGCAGCAAGCAGACTGCGCTTGGACTCAGTAACAATTTTATCACTAAACCTCGCCTAATGGACATACAAAGAAAAGCATCACATCTAACATCCGCGGGGTATAAAACCAGCTGAAATGTCTACCAAAACTGACCATATCTGTATCAAAAAGCAAAGCTCAACAAATTTTAAATGCCTAACAGCATACAGAATCCTTTCTCAGACTAGAGCAATGGGGCTAGAACAAACAAACAAAACCCTAAAAAATCTCTATGTATACAGTGAAAGAAACAAGAGAGGAACTGAAACATCTATTAATGAAGGCAGTAATACAGGAACTGAGAAACACAAAAGACATATAGAAGTAAGAAATTGGCAGATGTAAATCCCACCTCACGATTAAATTCTCCAGTTGAAAGCCACATGAGATGCCAGCTCACATCTAACCAATTCGATTAATAATAAGCATTACTCAAAAACACAGAGCATCAGGAATCCTTGCACTGCTGATGGGAGTATAAATCAGAACTACTTTGGAAACTGTTTGGAATTACCTAATAAAAATAAAGATCCACTAATCTGATGGTTTAGCAATTCAACTTGTAGTTGTATACACAACTGAAATACGTGTACATGTATTTGCATGTACATCAAATGTCTTACATCAACCAAGACATGTATAACTGATCACAGCAGCATTATTCATGGAAGACAACAATGGAAAACAATCTAAATTTATAATAAACAAAACACAGTACCATTTCATACAGCAACATGGATGAATTTCATTAACATAATGAGCAAAAGAAGTTAGCCTCAAAAGAGTACACCTTGTATATTCCCACTGAGACAGGCAGGGGAAAAAA